>APFE031428141.1:51933-85763 GCA_000404065.3 Pinus taeda
CCAATGGGTTTCCTTCCAGCTGACAACTCCACCAGATCCCAAGCCTCATTTTTGTGCAAAGATGCCATTTCATCAACCATGGCCTCTTTCCAGACTTTTCCATCCTCTAAATCTACTGCTTCATTCCCAGTTTTGGGATCATCGTCAGTAATAGATAAAGCAAAATTTGAACCAAAAGTAGATGGACTATGCCTTTTAGGCTACCTTATTTCTCGAACTGATCTTCTCATAGCCAGAGTTTGTGGCTCTTCATCTTCTGATTCCTCCTCTGTTGTAGAGTTTGATTCTTCCTCCTTTAGCTCAAACTCTATCTTCTCAGGTTTCTTTCATTGGACTTCATGTTTAATAACATCTTTCACCTCTCTAAACACCACATCTCGGCTGTACACAACCTTCCTTGTGACTGGGTTAAAAAGCTTATAATCCTTTAAACCATCATTATACCCAATAAATATGCACTTTTTAGATTTACTATCCAACTTGGTTCATTTCTTTTTTGGAACATGTACATATGCATCACATCCAAATACCCTCAGATGTGGAAGAGAGGGTTTCTTACTCATCCATACCTCTTATGGAGTTTTATCCTTCAACACTGATGAAGGTGACCTGTTGACCAAGTAACATGAAGTATCCACCTCCTCTACCCAGAATTCCTATCCTAAACTGACAGCACTCAGCATGCTTCTTGCCCTTTCCATCAATGTCTTATTCATTCTTTCTGCAACTCCATTTTGCTGAGGTGTATATGGAGTAGTCTTATGTCGTGCTATACCACACTTATTACAAAATTATTCAAATTCCTTACTACAAAACTCTCCACCGTTATCTGTCCTCAACACCTTTATCTTCTTCTCTGTCTGGTTTTCCACTAGTGCCTTAAATTCTTTAAACCTGTCAAAGACTTCAGATTTCTTCTTAAGGAAATATATCAATGTATTCCTTGAGAAGTCATCTATAAATGATACATAGTACATGGAATCACCCAGTGATGGAGCCTTCATAGGTCCAAACACATCACTGTGCACAAGTTCTAATATTAATTTCACCTTCTTACTACGAGAGGGGAAACTCACTCGATTCTGCTTCTCATATAAACAAATTTTCACAGAAATCAAAATATAGAGAGCTATTACTCATACCTTCTACCATACTTTTACCATGAAGTATTCAAAGGCCCTTTTCTCCAATATTTCCAAGCCTTTGATGCCACAACATGGTCTTCTCTCTAGAGACCACTAAAGTTTCTGCTCCACTTTTAGGAACCAGAAAACTATTGCACCCATCAGTAACAGGACTACGTTGCAGCTTGTACAAAGTTTCAATCCAAACTCCCTGCATCAATACCAGTGCTCTCCAAACCATCTTGCTGGTATCCTTCTCGAACATTGTTTTTCCACCAACATCATCCAACTTGCTAACAGAAATTAGATTTCTAGCTAATGGAGGAATATGTAAAACACCTGGAAGCATTCTAACCCTTCCACCTTGCAACTTCAACTTTACTTTTCCATTACCAATGATTTTAACCTTCCTGTCATCCCCTAGTATGACATCACCACCATCATATTTCTCATAGTCGTAGAATCACTCTCTATGGGGAGTGAACTGAATGGATGCACCTGAGTCAATCAACCATGCCTCATGATCTATATGTGTACTTAGAGAATCCAAGTACACATCCCCACCTTCATCTGAGGTGGTTTTTTCCTCTGTAGAAGGAGCCTCATCAGATCCCTTTCCTTTGTTAAGAGCTTTAGATTTACAGTCCCTTTTGTAGAGCCCTTCCTTTCCACACTTCCAATGCACCACCTTTACAAGTTTTCTTGGAGATTTAGATCTCCCACTTGATGACTTATTTTTGTTTATGTTTTGGGTCTGCCCTCGTACAGACAAGGCATCACAATTTTGGCTCTCTGTATTTTTCCGTCTCATCTCCTCCATCAGCAAGGATGAGACTATTTCATCAAAATGCAAGGCAGTTTCATTGCTACCTATTGCAATAACCAGACTATCCCACGAATCTGGTAGAGAACACAACAAACTGATGCATTTATCTTCATCCAAAATTTTAATATCAATAGATGTTGATTGACATACCACAGTGTTAAATGCATTTAGATGCTCTGTCACCGAGTCTCCATCTTTCATCCTTAGGTTATACAACTTTTTCCGCATGAACAATTTATTCACCAGAAACTTAGATTGGAACAAAGTCCCTAAATTGTCCCCCAAAGCCTTTGTCGTAGCTTCCCTTGATATATTCAGCAATGCTGAATCTGAGACACAATCATATTATTCTCTTTTCCTTCTGATCCAACTTCTTCCATTCTTCATTAGACACTCCCATTGGCTTAGTACCCGGATCTACCACGATCCACTGGTCTTTATCGACCAACATATCGTCCATCTTGAGTTTCCACAACTCAAAACTTTGACCATTAAATTTCTCGATCTCTATCTTTCTACTGCTTGCCATCTTCTTTCACCACCAGAATCGATCTCGCAGATCTCCCACTGAACAAGGTCTACCACAGGCCCGAGCGAAACCCCTCAGTAACAAAGGCGTCCGCTTGAAGCCAAAACAGCTCGAATACCAAATGTAGGTTTTAACCCCGTACAGAAATTACCTGCATCTGAATTCTAAAACACAGAAAATAAACAATGCGAGATCATAACACATAAAACGTATATACACAAAGATTTTCCCTTGGATCCAAAAACCGGGACTACCAGCTTGATTTGTCATTATGTTCCTTTCAATGTTACAATACATATTTATACATGCCGAAGCATCCAATACCATGGACCGAAAACCATCGCGTCCAAAAAACATGTGCAAAAATCATGCACAAAACCATAGGTGGGTTTACCCAACCTAACATAGGGTCCAAAACCAAAATTTTCTGGGGTGTTGCCCCAGACCCCATCAAGTGGGGTTACGGGTGCCCTTCAAACCCCTTGTTAACTATGTGGAATGAATATAACACAACCCAACACTTTACATAATCTACGGTTTTTACGGTTTCCAAGTAAAAAAAACTTGATCTCAACGACCTTATCGATAGCTCAATCTAACTATCACACTATATCCTATTTCTGATCAAACTCGATTACTTGCTTGAGCCTTATGACTGTTGTATCCTTTGCTTTGATACCAAAAATGGTGCAGCGCTCAAGAGTTAAACCAATATAGACTTCAATAAAAATTAAATCACACTTCAAATCATGAGCATCACAAATAATTATGAGCTATTTATTTAGAGGAGAGAAGTCTCTCATATATCTTCTAGAGAAACTTCCTCCTAGATATATGGAGAAAGGTGAAAGCTATCCTCTCAATTTAGAATTCAATCCTAACTTTCCTATCTTCTAATTAATTCGAAAATGACTCACTAATTCTAGAAAATCCTAAATTCTTCAATTAAATAATTACATAAAAATTAAATATGAGATGCTCCTACGTCAATGGTTGACCATGAATTATTTTAAGATTGAGATAATCTTTGTCACAATGCGATGTTGGACCATTATGGACCATGGTTGACAATGATTGAACATGGTTGAGCATGGTTGACCGACACAATGTGACTGTGGTTATTAACCACAGATGGCCATGGTTGCTTTTAATATTGAGACAATATTTATCAAAATGTGACATTGGACCATGGTTGGCAATGGTTGACCATGGTTCACATAATGTTGATGCTCATATAGAATAATATTTGTCACAATGTGACGTTGGACAATGTATAACCATGTTTGACCATGATTGACCATGATTGACCATGGTTGATTTTGATATTGACCATGATTGACCATGATAAACCATGGTTGACCATGATTGAACATGGTTAACCATCGTTGATATACACTGTAAGCGTCACCTTACTATATTATATTATAAATATAATATGCTATATTAATATATTGATATATAAATCTAAGATTAATGAACTATAATTGATTATTTAATTATTAATGAACTATTATTAATTAATTATTATTAATAACTTATTAATTGATAATTATTAACTATTAACTAATAATTAATTAATATTAACTAATTAATAAATAATAATTAATTATTAATTAAAAATTAAAAAATAATTTATTAATTAACTAATTAATTAATATATTATAATAATTTAATGTACTTATTAATTATAATTAATTATTGGTATAATTATAACTAACTAATATTTATTATTATAAATTAATTAATTATTTATAATTAAATACCCGAAAGTGCTTCTTTGGGAATTCTAACTGAAGCTTTTGTGATCCATAATTTGTTGATATATGAAGATTTTCGGATAAAATCACACTGAAAATGTCTAGTCGACGCGTTTCGAACCAACTAGTGTGTTTCATCTTTTGGACAAGATGAAGAGACAGATCTCACAAGAAGAATAAATAAGGAGAAATGTCAACTTAATGGTTAGATGAGAACGACTATTTTTTACTAGGGAGGGAGAATTATATTGTTTATTAATATATTTATTTATTTGTTTATAAAATATTATTATTATAATATAGAATAAATAGCTATATTTCACTTAAAATCTCTAAATAATTAATAATTAATAATAATTTATTTATATATCAATTCCTTCCCTATTTTTATTTACCTATTATTATTAATTAATTATTTATTTGATTAACCAAATTGGAAAAAAATAAATATAAATTAATTATTTAATTTTATTAATTAACTGTCGATTGATTTCTATTTATTTATATGTTTATAAAATATTATTATATATAATATAATTAAACGGCTATATTTCACTTAAAATCTCTAAAAATTAATAATTAATTAATATTTATTCAATTTATCAATTCCTTCACTAATTTATTTACCAATTATGATCATTTAATTAATTATTTGATTAACCGAAAAGAAAAAAAAAAAGAAAAAAAATGAATATATATATATATATATATATATTATAAAAATAAAATATTATAATATATTATAAATAAATAATATAAATATAATTAAAAGTGAATTAATACATAAATATAAGATCATCACAACAAAATATATATACTAAAAAATATAAGACAATAACAAAAGGGATCTAAAAAAATTAATAATAATAATAATAATAATAATGATGATGATGATGATGATGTCAAAAACTGATAATGAATACATGAATAATGTTATTGATTTTTTTTAAATGAATAAAAAGAGAGCGTAATCTTCTCTAATGAAAATCAATAAAAGGAAGAATAAAGAGGAAATTAAAGGAGAAAAAAAAGGTCAGACAAAGACGAGAGGAGAAAAACTAAGAAGAGAGTGCAGGAATCCAATAGCTACTAATTTTCCAACCATCATCCCTATTAATATTATTAGAGGATCTCTCAATTTCAATGGCTTCTTTAAACTTGCGTGATGAAATTGAGAAATTGGCGCTAAGATTTCTCAATTTCATCACCGCAAGTTTACAGAAGCCATCAAAATTGAGAGGTCCTCTAATAATATTAATAGGGATGATGACTACAAAATTAGTAGTTGTTGGATTCCTACCCTCTCTACTTAGTTTTTCTCCTCTCCTCTTTGTGTGACCTTTTTTTCCCCTTTGATTTCCTCTTTATTCTTCCTATTATTGATTTTCATTAAAGAAGATTACCCTCTCTTTTTATTCATTTAAAAAAAAATTAATAATATTATTCATGTATTCATTATGTTTTTGTCATCAATATTATTAATTTTTATATTTTTACTTGTTTATTATTATTATTAATTTCATTTTTTAAGATTCCCTTTTGTTATTGTCTTATATTATTTAGTATATATATTTTTGGTATATATTATGTATTCGCTTTTAATATATTTTATGTTATTTTTCAAATTTTAGGTTTTCATTCACTATCATTGTTTATATCTAAGTATTAAAAATATACATATATTTTTATTTTATTAATTAATTATTGATTGAATTTCTATCTATTTATTTAATTTTTATTTTTTTTCATTTCGGTTAATCAAATAATTAATTAAATAATAATGATAGGCAAATAAATTAGGGAAGGAATTGATAAATTGAATAAATTATTATTAATTATTAATTATTTAGATAATTTAAGTCAAATATAGTCATTTAATTATATTATAATAATAATATTTTATAAACATATAAATAAATAGAATCAGAGAACAATTTATTAAATAATATAAAATAATTTATATTTTTTTTCAATTTGGTTAATCAAATAAATAATTAAATATAAAATAGGTAAATAAATTAGGTAAGGAATTGATATATTAAATAAATATTATTATAATTATTAATTATTTAAGACAATTTAAGTCAAATATAGTCGTTTAATTATTATAATAATAAAATATTTATGAACAAATAAATAAATATATTAATAAACAATATAATTCTCCCTCCCTAGTAAAAAATAGTCATTTTCATCTAACCGTTAAGTTGACCTTTCTTCTTATTTAGCCTGCTTGTGAGATCTGTCTCTTCTTCTTGTCTTGAAGATGAACCACATTGGTTGGTTCGAAACACGTCGACCAAATATTTTCCATGTGATTTTTTCCAAAAATCTTCATATATCAACAGATTCTAACTTAATTAACAAGGGTTTTATAATGTAAGGGTTTAGCCATTGAATATTGATGTCCACTTGTTTATCTATTTTTAATTTTCACATGGCCCATGCACAATGAAACTATATATTTTAACTAGTGTGAACTTATTTTTGCTTGAAGCTCTAGGCGTATTTAAGTTCACGCCTTCCCATATATGAAACCCAACCTAGATTTGTTTAGGTGTATGAAATTATGTCTTAAAGAATGCCTTCCATACGACCTACTTGAAATTTCCGTTGTATGCCATGTTATTGTCTACATGTGACTTCACATGGCTTGTAAGCACTTTTCTTGTGAACGATTAATATTTCAAGGTTCCATCGGACGATAGGAGTTCATTAGGGTAAGTCAAAACTCTACTACCCAATTTAGATTTAGGTTTATGTTAATTTTTTTTCTCACATCACCAGAAGATTGTTCCACAACAATGCATAATGTCACGCCTCTATCCTGGTGGTAGTCTTCCAACCACACATAAGAAAGTACGACACCACTACACCTTTTATTTTTAGAAATACTTAAGCGTATGGACTACGCCTAGTTCAACATTTAGTCAATTTTCCAAAAATGTGTTCACAATAATGCAGTGGAATAATCATTCATCAAGTTATCTTCTTCATTTATATTTCATCAATATGTAGTGAAAAATCACAATAAAAACACAAGTACACCTATACATAATTGGGAGGGGAAACTCCTGTCAAGTTTGCCCAATAATAATATATAACAGTTCAATATTTTAAAAAATACAAGTTTTACATTGAAGTCAAGCAACCAAACACTTGGGCTACACACTTCACCAATTTACCAATTTGTGCCATAGTCGTGCAACTTTCCCGCTTCCTTGCTTGCAATATATTGATGGAAACTCTAACTTCCATTTCAACGTTATATGTTAGGCCCAGACTGTTCAACATGGCCCAACACATACATGCTGCTTTCGCACTGACCACCTGTCATATCATGTGGGCGTGCTGGCAGACTATACTTTCTATGACCTTCGTGATGCAACCCACACCCAAGCTTTGGTCTGCATTGCCCATCGCCCAAGTATGTAAAACTATCCAATTGAACGTCGCCTTCTACATTTCTTCAGCATTCTACCTGTCGGTGCAAGCACATGGCCTACACGCATTACAACATTCCTACCTGACTAGACTTATCTAGCCTGAACGTGTTATAAAAACTTTACTTGCCCACTATAGTATTCAGGTTGGTGCAACCTCCCTACCTGTGACTACGATATCTAATCTACTTTGCTTTGCCTTGGTATATCTCTGCAATATCTCATCTACGAACTCCAAGTTGATGGTTTGATTAACTCTCACCATCTCCTATATATATGAGTGCCACATGGTCATGACACTTCAATCATCACGACCCTTTACTTCATCAAGGGTCGGCCCAATTGTTTTATTGAGTTTGGCTTGCCCACTAATATGTGTTGGCCCAACCTTTAAGTAATATGTTGCTTGACATGTCTTATAATTCTCCAACTATCGAGTCAGCGCATTCCACCCGTTCACCCAACTCACACTTCGGTCGGATATACGTTTCTCCACCATGTGACTATGTCAACTAAATTGGGCGCTTCCATACTCAGGTGCCCAACTCGGGTCACACAATTCACCCTTCACCCAACGCACCAAATCATCACACATTTCCCCTTCACACTTCTTTTTAGCCGCATGACACCTCTCACCTAACACTCGTCACACTTCTCCCACTATTCCCTCCTCACGATGGGTAGGAACTTGCCCAATAGGGGTGCGCCTATTATAAGTGCATTCACCTGTTTCACTTAACTGAAATTCATGTCAAGTCGCATGCCCTCCATCCGAGTCGGTCAACATGGGTGCTCGTTGCACATGGGCATGCCCACTATAACCCTTTGCATGTCCACTCAAGTCAGGGTCCTCACATCCTCTACCACTCTAAATAAGGTTTTCATCCTTGACAACACTATCATCATCAAAATGTTCTAGTGTTGCTAGCTCCAAGATCAATGTCCATGCTGCCCAACTTTTCTCTCCATTGCATAAACCTCCATCAAGGCTCATGACTCCATGAAATAGAAAGTCTCCTCAATCCATGATCGTCAACCACATCCTTCACAATCTCCACATGTTACTCCATTGTGGAAGGTTGGTCCCTTCAACTCAAGCTACATCCTATCACTAAAACATATATTGTGTCAACTCACCATGTATCATCATCATGTGAACTACTGCCATGATAATCCAACTCAACTCAAACACATCTTAGTACACTATCAACCCCCATGACTCAGACTAGTCAGATGGTCAGTCCAACTGTCATGCTCAAACCATGATAATGCACCTCCTCATGCCATCATCACTCATTTCTCTAGAATCCTATCACCACATCAACACAATCAAGAATCCATCCCATCTCTATCCAAATGTAAAGTAAGCCATGTCCAAGTCCATTAACTGGTATCCATCTCGTCTATAACATGCTATAATCAATGTTAATTTCCATGTGTGGTGGTAATGTACCAAACAACAACATCCATCTAAGGATCATCATCCATTTCTGAGAGGATCTTTTCTTTAAATCGGTCAAGATCTCCTACATCAATCCAACTCTCAATGTGTGACATCTAGGTGGATGAAGAAACCTCCATCTCATCTGCGATATCCCATCCATAAAATTTATCAAAGGGGAAAGTCTACACCTACCTCACCATCACATCCATGTGCTACATATTGTCATAGACCACTCAACCACCATGTCCATCAAAAGTATTTAAGTCTCATCAACTCAACCCCATGCCCAAGTGCTACCACCAGGGCATCTCGATCACTACAACTCCATCAAATCCAAAGTGTCTCATCTCTATCATATCCATCAAGTCACTCCTCATGAACACACCCCATAAATTTTCCCAATGTATGCATCCCACACTCCATCAAAGTCAAGTACACCTTTGACCTCAACTCTTCAATGAACCAGATACTCGAAGACCACCATAATATGAAGTCTCCATCAGCTGTAACTCACTTGATTCATCATGAGCTCCCATGAACCATGTCCATCCAACACTTAGGTAACCATATCTATCTCGGTCTCAAGTGACATTGCAAGATCTCTTTGCACTCCATGTGGCATTAATACTCTCATAGTTTTCCCAAAAAACAACCATGGTCTTGTTGTAGAAATGTGCACAACATCCCCATCGTCTCATCTACAAAATATCTCCATGTTGCATCAATACGTCCATCAACACAACATCCCTGCCTTGGCACTTTTTCTTGGATGCCCATAAGTGACATCTCCATAAGTGCTCCTGCATAATGTCCCTGCATGAGGTCTTCCATGATCCATATATCCAACTCAATGTCCATGAATCTAGTTGCCTATCTTGTCCATCTTAGTAAACTCATCACAAATTTGGTCATCACATCCTTGTTCTCAACTAGGTTTAATTCCCTCAGTCACTCAAACCTCATATCATATCACATGTTTCTCTGATCATCATGACCTCCCCCACTAAAGGTCCACCAAGACTGTCTCTTGGTCTCAACCTTGAAGAAGTCAACCGAAGTGTCATATCATCATACCTCTAGTGTTCCCTCTCTCCAGTCTGTCCATAAGTCACGTCCAACACTTAGCTAATTTTCCCTATGGCTAGGAATGACCCATACATCACAAATCTCATCATGTTCCTCCCTTGTCACATGCATTTTCACCTTCTATCGTAAGGCCGCAAATTACCCCAGCAAGTTCTTCAACAATCCATGTTCCTTACTTCTCCAATACACAAGGTCCCATCGTAGTCATCCATTGTAAGGTTTACATTGCTTTGGAAAATTCCTTTTTCCCATCCCTGCATATGGCCCATCCTCCAAATGCTCGAATAAAAAACTAGTAATATCAATGCTTACATCTTCATGAGGCTCGTCTATGTGGGTGCCTTTCATAATCAATGTCTACCTTATGCATGAATCTGGATCAACTTGGGAAATCAATGGTGCCTCAAGTTTTTCCAGTTTCGTTGACACACTTGCAATATCATCTTCCTCATATATCACGACTTTTGCTTCCTCATGGAAATCTGCCGCTACATCCTGCTCCATTTCCCAACGAGGTCAACGAAGCTCCCCAATAACATTCTCCTCCAAGGCTTCAAGTTCTTCTCGAATTCGTGGGTTCTCTTCTTTCATATGCCTCAACCTATATAAGGTATGTGGGAGCCTCCCATTGCATTCTTTGCAAATTTCGATGTCTTGTCATTCAACTTGGCCCAAGTTCAATGCTTCACCCCTTCTCAACTATGTTTCCCTTGTTCCAAATCCTAAGTGTCCAAGTTTCAATACCAACTGCAACCTTGCCATTGTACGGATAATTTACAATATTCAATCTACAAATCCCTCCAGAAAGAGCTCTCATACCATCTATCAGACCACTATCCCAGTGGTAGTCTTCCAGCCACACATAGGCAGGTGCAACACCACTATACTTTGTCTTTTCAGAAATAAATAAGTTTATGGAACACACCAACTTCAACACTTAGTCAATTTTTCAAACAAGTGTTCATAATAATGCAACAGAATAATCATTCATCAAGTTATCTTCTTCAATTATCTTTCATCAATATGAAATAGAAATCACAATAACAGCACAAGTATGCCCATACATACATGGGAAGGGAAAAGCCTATAAATTCCACCCAATAATAATATATAACAGTTCAATATTTTACAAAATACAAGTTTTACACCGAAGTCATGCATGAGGTCACGATATGTAGTTGGTATTGTGATGTATGATGTCAACATATTTATATGATTATGTATATATACATGTATCATATTAATTTGGATTGATCTTATAGATAAGATAGCCTCCCTTGAACTTCACTGAGGTATGTTGATTATGTTTTTATTTGGTTTATCTGACATGTTATGTTGGCAAGAAGTAGAGGATCAAGGATGAAAAGAAAAATGGTGGATTATAGTTCACATGATTCTCCCTATAGATCATATGAGTAGCATGGTGATGGGTACTCTCCTGACATAGTAGACACTTGAGAAGTTTGAGGGAAAATATAAGAAGATGTAAAGCATAAATGGAATGATCATTCAGTCACAAGAGAGACTTGCTAGGGCATAGCAGAAACAAGTTGAGGTTAATTGAGTTATCCTTCATATTTTTTCATACTTGTAGAGGCAAAGACCACTTAGGCTTAGTCATGGGCAAGAGGAAAAGACTAATGGAGCATATGGTAGTAGGTCTCATGGTGGGAACAAGTTGGATAGATATGACATAGTCAGAGATGGAATATTCTTAGATACACCAAATAGGAGAGCCAGTGGACATGGGATTTAATCTAGTTCTAGTTCAGATGGGTATCATGGTCATCATCACTATCATCCTTATAGGAGTAGCAACAGGGGACATTTTCTGGATGAGTTCAAGAAATCCAAGCCACCTACATTTCATGGAGAAATGAAGAAATCACAGGCTAGAGAAGTGTTTTTTTTTGGGATGAATAATTTCTTCTAGTTACATTATTACTCAAAGAACATGAAATCCAGAAGAACTACCTTCAATATTAAAGGGAACTTAGACATTTGGTGGGAAGGTGTAAAGAATTCTAGTGGTATTCGAGAAGATGAGATGACTTAGAGTGAGTTTGAGAGAATCTTTAGGAAGAAATATCTATCCGAGAGATATTATGATTATAGGGAAAAGGTGTTTTATGAGTTGAAGATGGGATCTATGAACGATGAGGAGTATACTAGAAGATTTTTGGATTTGTTAAGGTGTGTTCCTTATATTAAGGAGATCAAAGTGAAGATTCAAAGATTAATTAATGTGTTTTCAATGTCATTCAAAGACATTATTGAGTTTCACGAGCCTAGATCATTGGAGAAATCGATCAAAAAGTTAAAACATTGTTATCATAAATCAAAGTACAAATTCGAGACTCAGAAGTATTGGAAGGGTAATCAGAAGAATAAACGAAAGTGGGTTAAGAAGAGAGGGAAACAACACGATACAAATGACAAGGAGAATGCAACACCCCATAAGAAGTTCAATGCATTGAACAAAGGATGTGGATTTTAGTCTGAGGAGCAGAACGAGGTGTTGAAGTAAAAAAATTGTTCCTTTTTGACACCTACCCTAAGCTCCAAACACTCCATTATGTTGCTTTTTTATCATAATAATCCAAATAAGGTGTGAACTTGCAAGGTTATAGGCCAAAAAAGGTACCTAATCATATTTTATTCATGGTTTAATTGTTACCTTATTATTTGATTTGATATCTTCATAAGCTTACCATATTGCACAATTCTGCAACTAATGATTGATTTTGCATCTTACTTGAAGAATTTGTAGGTTCCAAAATACTAGTTGAGAAGTGAAATTTATTGACAGAAGCTGACAACTGACATAATGATATCCACATATCTTCACGGTCCAACAAGATGATAAGGGTGTCGTATGAGCAGGTCAACGTCGAATTCAACCTAGTGGAAAAGGATCCCAAGATGAATCAGGCAAGTGAGAAGATCAATGATAAGGATGAAGTTGATATTTTGCCTCATTATTTTCTTATCTGATAGAAAATCACGAAGAATAGATATTTCATATTATCTTATGGATTTTTGTCAGGTAGGATAGGCATCAGAATCTCCAAACAATTTATTGAAGGAGGATATAACACCTACCTCTTGGCACAACGACAAAAGACCTTTATTATTTTGAAAACACTATTTGAATTTATAAAGTTGAAGCTTGATTACTCCTTTGTGAATTGTGTTAATACATATGTAATCTTTGATTGATCGTTTCTTACGTTCAGATCACAGGATGGCCCCCTAGGAGATGTAAGGTCTTATTTCATTTTCAGTTAGTATTTTAATTTTATATCTTCTCTGTAGCATTAGTTTATCTCTGCTAATATTTCAATTTTGGCTTTTACTGAATGCTTATGATAGTGAGAACAAAGTTTTGTGACAAAAGGTTTTTGAAGATTTCTTTTATAGATTTAATCAATTCCTTATGTGAAGGATCAAGGAGATAAATAAGAAAGCAATCTATTGTGCATATGAAGAGTAGAATCATTTGATTGGAATTATAATTATAACTATTCCAAAGATTTATAAATGTGATATTTTATTTTTCTACTCAAGACTAGTTTCATTTGTGATAGTGAGAAGTAGATTTAATTGTGTCGGTGTGATATTTTCTTTCTACAGTTTTAGATTAGTTTTATTTTCTGCAAATGTAGAGAGAATTTGGATTTGGTTTTGCTATTTAATTATGCACTTTAGTTTAGTTTTATTTATGTCAGTGTGATATTTCCGTTTCTTACAAGAGTGAAAATTTCTTAGATGAACCATGTGCATGAAAATATCCTAATTTAATTTTACAATTTACTCACATAATAAAGAATACTAGCACAACTCACACACATAAACTTCATCAGTTTACAAGCCCTGGCCAATAATTTATGTAGTAGTTTAAACACAATTAAATTACCAAACCAAACATTTTGGCACCGTTGTCAGGGAAGTGTATATAAGATTTATTTTTAATATTATTTTCATTTAAAAGAATGATAAAAACATATTTATGGATAGGGAAAGAGATTCTAGGGGTACATTTACAGGTAGAGGTGGGAGTTCCATTCCAACATCACCACTCACGCAACCACGACCGCGTAGTGCGACACCATCCAAAGAAACTCATATTCCATCATTTGCACGTAGACTTAGGCTTCCTGAGGTACAAAGACCTGAAATCTAACCAAAAGATTCACCAACTTCTTCTGCTAAAGCTGTAGTAGACGAACCTACATCCATAATAGAAGGAGTACTCTTTCTATATTGAACTAGACAACCAATTCTATGACAAGAACTGGAAGTCCCTAGTGAAGAAGAAGAAGAAAACTATTGTATTCCATTGATAGAAGAAGCAGAGGAGGAGCTAGAAAATCCAAATAAATAACCCTACAGTAGCTAGGAGGAATCTAGAATGGTAGGGGAAGGAAAAGGATAAGTACATAATATGATTGGTAAATTTAGGATTTTAGGTGGAAGAGGTAATAGAGGAGGAGGTAGAGGAGGAGGTGGAGGAAGAGGTACAGGAAGAGGTGGTAGAGGAGAACCAAAAACGCTTGGGTTTCCCATCTTAGATGAAGATACCACAGTTAAAATGAAGAATATCCCACACTCGATTTGCCCTAATTTCCATGGAGTAAGACATGAGGATCTCGAAACGTTTCTTTTTGAATTTGAATTTTTGTGTAGGTATTATGACTACTTGCTTGATTATCAAAAGTTGAAATTGTTTCCAGCCACTCTTAATGATGGAGCAGTTAAATGTACTATGGGGATTAGTAACACATACCATCAAAAAATGGGAATAAATGAAAAAAGTGTTATTATAAAAATACAAAGACTATGGTATGCCTCATAACCTTAAAGATGATGTATTTAAAATGATGCAAAAAGAGGATGAAAATCTTGAGGATTTCATTGAAATATTTACTTATAATGTTAAAAGGGCTAAAGTACATAATCTAGATGAAGAAACTCTAAAATATTTTTTGCTAAAACCCATTAGAGATGAGTGAGTAGATATTATCAATTTAATGGGAAAAGGAGATCTTTCCCAACTATCATTTAGAGAAATTTATGAATTGTGTGTAGACATTTCAAGAGTAAAGGATAGAACTGGGAAAAATCCAAGAGACCCTGTTATGTCTAGGATTAATGAATCTACAGCTGGGACAATAAGCAGGGTAGAAATAGGCAATTTACTTGAAAACTTCAAAGCAAATATATTAGGGAGTATTAGTGAACAAATAGATACTCGTAAGGTTCAAAACAAGCTGAAAGCTTAAAATGTTACATTATTAATTATTTTTCCTAAATGCAAGAAGAAACATGCTCTAAGAGAATGTCCTCTTGATAATGTAGAAATATATGCTATATGTGAAGAAATTCATATCACAAAGCAATGACCTTCAATTCCTAGACTTAAAGAAATCTGGCAAAATGAGATTGAAGTAAGCCAAGTTGAGTCACTTTGTTTTATTGGTAAAAGACCATGGCCACCACAACATCCAAATATGGTATAAGGTCTTAATCCTCAATGCGAATCATTTGTACAACCTCAGAAAAATTGGAATACTCTAATGCCTTGGAAAAATTGGCCACCTCAAAATCCATTATGGACACAAGGTTTGTAGTATCCTCCTAGGAATCCTCTGTTGAGAAATGTAGGGCATTAGCATTAGGTGGCTTCTCTTCTATTAGTGACTGCTTGTGAATGATTTTTAATTTTTTAGATTAGGATCTTCTTCATGTCAAATTATTAGTGTTCTTCTTCGTCAAATAGTAACCAACGCATGAACATAAATACATAAGAGACACAACATGTAGACAATGAGCCAGGGCCAAAACCTCTCACTCTTTGAGAGGAAAACCTACACAAATTCTTATTATAGAGATTCCAATTAATGAATACCAAGACAAATACCCTTGAACTAGCACCTTCTCCAAGACAAGGTAAAATCTCTCTTGACAATCAACCCTCTTCTTCAATTCTCTTCCACTTCGATCGTCTTCTTACCTAGACCTTCCATAGGTGATAATATCAAGACCTTGCCACATGCTTATCAAATCTTCTTCTTTGTAAGACGAAAATTATACTGAGATCATCTCTATAACATCGATACCCTTGATCAACCTATGATCTTCTATAGTGCCACTGAGACTCATCCTTCCAAATAACTATTCATGTGATTGGCCCTAGAACCTCTTCACTATTCCTCTATCTCTCCATTTAGATAGGTCTAAAATTTTGTATCATTTACTATACTTGATCCTGAAATATCAAAGATATATATCATAACTTGACTTTGATTCTACCCATCTGGAAACCACAAAGATATATGATGTTATGTTCCCAGATTTCATTCTTGTCCTTACCCATCTGAATTTTGCACTGTGATTGGACATCTGAATTGTTCACTGTAAGTTCCCACCAAAACTATAGAAGAATCCAATCTTCTAAATTGTGTTTTATGTGAAGTGTATTCACCCTATATATAGTGGTTGGCCTTAATAAATAATCCAAATTGATCCATGTGAATTGATGTGTCTCTTAAATAGGTAAGCCAACATCATATTCACTTTGTCTGGAGGCTGAATTCAAGAGAGAGACTTCTACTTGTCATTGGAAGGCTTTATAGATAGATATATATTTGAAATATTCTCAATAATATCTCTTCATACATGACATTGACTCTTTGATTCTAATGATAAATCCTAAGGATCTCAATGGGAGCCACCTACATGAAATTTCTTTCTCATGAAACCCACGATGCAAGGAATTACAAAAATAATTTTATTCTCTTCTTTTCATCATTTACAACGATCATAATTACACGTCATTATGAAGACCAAACCTAGTTACATGTTACGACACTCCCTCCTAAGTAAGGTGGTATTGATAATGGTACTTGGTGATTCTCAATCTTGAAGAATTTCTCATAAGAAGAATCAGATTGGTAACCCATTTTTTTAGCATCATATCAACCAACATTGTTACATAGAAAGGCCTTAACTAAAAACTCTATCTCTTCACAATATCTAAGCTCAATGTTCGCAAGACTAATGATTTATAGACACTCTCATCATTGTCTCTCTCAGAACATACCCTACCCGTGTATGCAAGGTGTGTTCCATGAGGACTATTCTAATATTACACTCCCCAGTCCTCAAACAATATCAATCCTCCATGACTACTCTTCTCTCAGATGTCATATCTCATCCTCAAAGAGTATTAGATGCCAAATGATTACCCAATTCTCTCATTTTGTCTTCCTAGGTGAATACCAGAGTGATGTGTCTATCTTTCCCTCTAAATTAGGGAGGACATATCAATTCCATTAAATGAATTCACTCATTCCTACACAAGGAATGTACCTAAGCTTCCTCTTGTCTTAGGAAGTTTCAAGTTTCTTCCAAGTAAGAAAATCTCCACGCTCCCTCTCAATTAGGGACCTACAACAACTTCTCGGGTGGACATAATGGAAGACTAAGTTGCTTGAAGAACTCATTTCTTTGATGCCATGAATTTATTCTTCGTTATGGAGTGTTCATCTATTGGTACTTCTTCATACAGCACAAACCATCCATCACTTCTATCCATGAGTTAGTTCATTATTTTCATCATAAAGTGATCCATCAATCTTCATCTGAAATTGCTTCATGTTATACTACCTTCACCAATATTTCTTTCTCTAGAAAGTTCTTGCATCCTTCTGCATGGTTCTTCATGGAAGACATTTATAGTTCTTCCCTTTGGTAGCCCTACATAAGCCCTTGTAGATGCTTGTTCAAAAATAAGAAATGAACACTTCAATAAAAATGCCCTTTTTGATGGTTTTTCATCATGACATTTTCCTGTATGTATCAACATCTTGCATACACATTGACATATATCCCAAAGATATCCACTATCAAGGGTCTCCATATTTTCTATACTTCCATCAGATCCTTCATATATATTTTCGAGAGATTTTCTAGTCAAATATTCTTGGTCTAATGAATGTTTATTTCCTTTACCATGGTTTCATATCTCACGATCTCTTCCTTCCTTTCTTCACACGTTCCTTTCCTAGGAGCTTCCAATTAGAGTTCCTCAATTATAGTCAATCACCTCATACCTCATATGAGGACATATTATGTTGATTTCATTTAGTACAACCCATGCTTTCTAGCATCTTTTCATAGGATGAGATTCCTAACCTTTGATCATGATTCTAAAGATAGGTCCATGATCCATGTTACCTATAACCATACAACATCACTTTATAATAATTAATACAAGCATACATACCTCATTTACATTTAGATCGTCTAGGCTTCTCTTAGAAGTTTCCTTTATTGACAAGATCTTCAACCCCTTGATCTGCTTCATTTCTTATGCCATCATACCATCACTCCATGAATTCCACAAGTTAGAGTTCCTAATGTAACACTTTCTTCCACTCTAGATCGGTGAACCCTCTAATGAGGATTCCATCAGAGAATATTGAGGTCTCACATATCCTTATTCAATAGACGTTTCCATTTTAACTAATGTATGATGAGAATTCTCCTAGATGACTTCTTCGTTTTATCTTTTAGTGAGGTCAGATAGAGCTATATCCTTCACAATTGATAGCATAAATTATTTGTGTTTCTTATGGTGATGTCACGAGCTCTTACTTATAATTCTTTTCCTCTTCCTTGGACTTCCTTCTTTCAGATTCCTCCACTTCTTCGATGAAATGGACTTCTTCTCTATATTTTTTATTATTACCCTACTTGAGCTTAGGAAAATATTTCCTATAATGCCTATAACATTGAATATTAGCTAGGAGGACCAAATTTTCCATACTTCCCTTTCCTTGTTGCAAATGTTTGAATCCTTTCATTTTAAACTTTAACATTTTTTCCCTCATCCTGCTATCTCCTATCTTGCATAAAAACCACAAGTTCTTGAATGGGATAACTTTCTTATCTTCATAGACATTTTTTACCTTGTTCATCACCTAGTACAATTAAAATAATAGGAGTATTTCTCCCAGATTTTGCAATTGATATCTTATGAATATAACCCTTTATCCTTTGATACCTTCACTTTGTGTAGATCAGATCTATGTCATGTGACCTTCTTTATCGCATCTTTAGAGAAAATATCTACCAACTTATCATATATCTCGCTGATGTCTTCAATACTTCTATATGAGAGGACCTTTCATAAGAATCCCTTTCCATGTATTCAGAGGAGAAATTTTCATTGATATGTTCAATGACTTCACTTTCTAGGACTATGTCTATTCTCCTTTTCCATGCAAGGAATTTCAATGACCCAACCAACTTATATATCGCCTCGCAAAACGAAGTCATTTTACCAAATTTGATTATAGAATGAAATATACTTAATTGACAGGTGAAGATGAAATCTTCACCTTGATCACTTTGGTGGTGGCTGAAGAAGATGTGTTAGTGCTCCTTTTGGATGATCTTCTTCCAAATGAAAATCCCTTCTTTAATAAAGGAGATTGCTCCTTTTATGATGTCAACTCCTTTAGATCTAGCTTCTTTTGTTGATGGTGATTAATGAGGATTTTTTGATGATTCCTCATATGATCTTATTCAAGGATAAGGAGGGGATCCTTGTGGCAATGATAGGGAGATTTCCTTATAGATTTTGATAATGCCTTCTTGCCTTCATGATACTTTGACTTCTTTGGTAGTGAATGAGTGTAGATGAGAAATGCTTATAGGGTTTTCAATTTCTCTAAAACGATGTGATCTTTGTACTTAAATTACTTCAAGCTACCTTGATTTGTATATATATTTGACTTGATGAGGGTCTTTGTGGGCTTTTAATGATGACTTAGAGGATCCCAAACTTTTTATAGTGTAGATTGGTTTTTTTATCTAAGGTTTGATTCTTCAATGGATATCTTGAAATTTCACTTTGATACACTTCGAATTGCTTTGATACCTTTCTTAAAAACTTGATCCTTTAGTGTCTCTATGATTTCATGCCCTTTTGTTGACTTTTAAACCTTAGGACTAATACCATGTTGAGGAATCTAGGGAATTAGTATCAGGTTATTTCTCTTCTATTAGTGACTTCTTGTGAATTCTTTTTACTTGTTTAGATCAGGATCTTCTTCATGTTAGATTATTATTGTTCTTATTCATCAAACAATAACCAATGCATGAACATAAATACACAAGAGAGACAACACATATGCTATGAGGCAATGCCAAAAACTCTCGCTCTTTGAGTAGAAAACCCACCCAAATTATTCTTATAAAGATTTCAATTGATGAATACCAAGACTAAGAGCCTTGACTTAGTATCTTCTCCAAGACATGGTACAATCTCTCTTGATAGTCAACCTTCTTCTTTAGTTCTCTTCACTCTGATCTTCTTCGTACCTAGACCTTCCATAGGTGATAATACCAAGACATTGCCACATGCTTATCGAATCCTCTTCTGTAAGACATAGATTATACCAAGGTCATCTTTATAGTGTCTACAACCTTGATCAACTTGTGATATTCTATAGTGGCACTGAGACTCTTCCTTCTGAATTACTATTCCTATGATTAGCAGAACCTCTTCATTATTCCCCCATCTCTGCATTTAGATAAGTCCCAACTTCTGTAGCATTTGCTCTGTTTGATCTTGAAATATCAGAGATATATGTCATAACTTGACTCTGATGCTACCCATCCAAAATCCACAGAGAGATGCAAGGTTTTGTTCCTACATCTCCTTTCTTTCCTTACCCATATGAATTATGCACTGTGATTAGATATCAGAATTATTCACTGTAGCTACCCACCAAAAATATAGAAGAATTCGAACTTATGAACTGTGTTTTATGTGAAGTGTCTTCACCCTATATATAGTGGTTTGTCTTCATAAATAAGGCGACCTGATCCATGTCAACCGATGTGTCTCTTAAATAGGTAAGTTGACTTGATCTTCAATTCATTTTGAGGACGACTTCAAGAGATATACTTTTACTTGTCATCTCTTCATACATGACATTGAATCTTTGACTCTAGTGATAAATCCTAAGGCTCTCAATGGGAGCCATCTAAACAAAATCTCTTGCTCATGAAACACATGAAGCAAGGCATTAAAGAAATAATTTTATTCTCTTCTTCTCATTATTTACAAAGATCATAATTACATGTCATTATGAAGACTGAACCTAGTTACAATTTACAACATTCTCAATATCATCAATTTCAATAACCATTTATTCCATATCAACCTCCATACTATCGTCCTTATTCTAACACTTTTCCGCAATTTCAAAATCAAACTCAGCCTTCTAATCAACCACTTCAACTACCATCCACGTCATACCCCCAAAAAACCAATCAGCTACCTTCTGAGCCACTTCCAAATATGAATAATAAAAATTCACAACCTGTTTACAATATAGAAGGTTAGAATTTCCAAGATTTTATGATAGCTCCATTAGATCTAAACAATGTAGAACTTAGATATGGTAGAGATTTGGAAAATAAATTACCATCTATTGTTATTTATGAAGATAGAGAGGATGAACCTCTTGAAAAAGAAACATCTCTTAATCAAGAAGAAATTCCACAAAAAGAGAGCACCCATATGCATGATACCTCAATAAACTCAACTCCCATTGAAGAACCACATTCTATTTTTGTTAAAAATCCACACTTTCTTGAAAGGCTAAAAATTGATAGAGGAATAGAAAAACAAATTGTGTTGCCTAAATATGATATGTTAGATGAATTGAAGAATGTTCGCATCAAAATTTCTCTGTTACAAGGTACAAGGGAAATATTGATATTTGCAAATGCAACCAGGGAGTTAAGCATTGAAAAACCGAGAAGAAAAGGAAAAGAAGTTAAAAAAAAATTACTTAGTTGGGTAAAGTTACAGATATTATGATGGGAAAACCAACAATTCAAAAATATTTATATCTAGTGAGTCTGATTGTATTAGAAGATGGTGTATTAGAAGATGTATCTGCCTCTTTATATTCTTTGGAATATCCTATTGATTTTATGATTTTAACTCCCAAGAATAATTTAGGAGGACATCCATTGATTCTAGGAAGACCATGGTTAGCTACAATTGATGCTTTTATAACTTGTGGAAGCTCTACTAATAAATTCACACTATATCCTACTGAAAAAACAACAATAGAAGTAGAAAGCGAAGTTTGGAAAGATGATGATAATGAATATTTTGATATACAACCAGTATTTCCTACTTCACAAATAGATGAAGAAGATCAAATTTTAAATCTAATGGATACTAATGATTCTTCCTCATATTATGAACAAGACCAAAATTTTAAAGAATAATGCAATGTTGAATATCTATCATCAGATCAAATGGCTTTAAATTCTATGGAAAGAATTGGCAATTCTTTGATAGAAATATTTCTAGGGAAAGATTTGAAAATTAATGATAATTAAGAAGAATCCCAAAAGAAAGAATTGATAAAAATGTTACAAGAACATTCCTTTTCCCATGCATGAGAATACACTTATGATGAGCCTCATAAATGGGTAATTATATTGGCTCATTTTACCTCCTAACCTAGCCAAATCAACCAGTCTCTTAGCTTATTACATGATTTTCTAATTATATTTATGCTTATAGAGTGAGTTGAGTTAGTTATGATTCCATGAGGTCTAATATGTGTTTAATGCATATTATTGGTGATTTTTATGGTCAAAGTCAAGAATACAGTGGACAAATGGTAGCAATAACTTGAAGTGGACAAAGGAGAGGAATTATAGGAGGGGATCCCCCTCATTTATTACTCCCCACTTCGAATTCCCCTTCATTGAACTCAGAGTATAGGTAGCCAAGTCATGCATTAGAAGGCAGCAGAGCAAGTGGAGGATAACTGATGTTTATCTCAAGTTTTGGGAGCCAAGCCTCCCTGATTTTGAGGAATATGTTGGGAGCTTAATTTTTGTAAGTATAGAGGCCAAGGCAATAACTAGGGTTGAACGTTTAATGAATATTTGTTGCAATATTTCTTATGTAACTCTACTCAACTTCGAGCTTACTTTTGGTGACAATTTCATGTAATCCTATTACTATTTTGATAATGAAGATGAGATCTTTCTTGAGCTAGCACTGAGTTACCTCAGAGGGTTGAAGCTCTTGGGTTAGGTCCCAATCCAAGCAGCCAAGCTCCTCTTGTTTGTTTATTGTTAGATGAATTTATTTCTTAGTTAAGAATAGGTTTCTTGTGGTGATTTAGAAGGTTGTTTCCATTTGTGTTTTCTAGAACCCGTCTTCAATCGACACATTCCCCTCTTACGTCCCCTAGAAACTTAGTGGACAGTGATTTTGATTTTCTTCCCCAGAAGTAGACTCTAGATCTTTGTTCTCTCACTAGTTGTAAGCCATCTAGCCATTCAACCCCTCGTATCAACCCCTCCTTTGCCTGGAATATAATTGTACGCCAAAACAAAATCGAGACAACAGACACTTTTAAGGCCATCCCCGACCTCTTCCTTTTAATCTCGCTAATGCACATACTCTCATTAATGTTCCTATTGCTGGTTCTTCTCCTTGGGCCCTTGGAGTATAGATGCCCACCCATGGTCTAACATGACCTTCATCCTCTCACTGAATATGCAGGGTTTGGGGGCTGCTCCAAAAATTCCTGGCCCTCAGAGATCTCTTCTCTTCATCCCTATATTAGTCTTCTTCAAGAAACTATGCATGTGATTCCTTAGGTGGTTGAGTACTTTAGGAAGATGCTTCTTGACTGGCGGATCATAGCCATTGACACTCATGGCCTATTGGGTGGGCTGGTAGCTATTCGGGATCCTCGGTGGGTTAATATAATGGATTTATGATGTTTTGATATCATCCTTCTTACTGGTCACATCCGTGGTCTCAAGGGAAGAATTCACATTCTTAACGTCTATGCTCCATACCTTGATCATGCCACTTTTTGGGATAATTTGATCGCATCAGAGATACTGGACCTTACTTCTCTTGTGATTACGTGGGATATAAATTGTACAATTTGTTTGAACGAGGTATGGGGGTGTTCCACAAGGGTGGATGTTTTGGATGATCATATCAAGGATATCATAATGGACCACAATCTTGTTGACATTTTCCCCTCTACACTTATTCCAACCTAGGACAATGGGAGGATAGGTGATGGATATATTGCAAAGTGATTGGATCACTTTCTCCGACATGAAAAGATCGCTGAGAGGCTTGGTATGGTCTATCCTGAAGTGGTAAGTAATCATATATCTGATCACCGGCCCATTGTGCTAGACTAGAGAAGGGAAGATTATAGAGATGGAATTCCCTTTAAGTTCAATCAGCTATGGATTAAGGACCCAGATTTTAATTCTCTAGTGTGTGATGTCTAGAACCATGTTGGGGTTCGGTGCTCCTCCCCCATGCTGCACATTTAGGACAAGCTGGGGGTCCTATAGATGGAGGTTAAGGCCTGGTAGAAAAGACAATGTCGGCAAATGAACAAACAACTTGTTGCAATATCACAAGAACTTCTGGAAATCTGCCCCCTATTTAATTGGGCAAAATCTACCTACAGACATCAGAAATCACATACAAGATGCTCAGTAAATGAAGAAGAAACAATTTCTCCTGATCGAAGAGACTACTTAGCGATTAAGAAGTGTAGCCATTTGGATTCGAGAAGGGGACTAATATACTAAATTTTTTCATAAATATGCAAACTTTAGGAGAAATATTAGTTCCATTTGGGAGTTTTCTAATGCAAATGACACAATGCTTTAGACGCTACAAGATATTAGTTGAGCCATTGTTCTCCACTCTTAGCAAGCTTACAAACAAAGGGATTTGGTTTTCTAGAAGGATCAGATCTGGGGAGTCGAACATTTTCCTTCCATGTTTGATGAGGATGCTAATCTGGCTCTATTTAAAGCTGTATCGGAGGAGGAAATCATGTGGGTGTTGAAAACATTCAGGGTGGTAAGAGTCCTAGCCAAGACAGATGGGTTGTGGAGCTCTTCACAAAATTTTTTGATCTCATAAAATAGAAGCTTGTTGACATGGTCGAGGAATCATGGTCCCGAGGTTTTATTCATCTTCACATAAACTCCACTTACATCATGCTTATCTCGAAGAAGACTTACTCTCCAACCTTCTCATATTTTTGAACCATCTCTCTTTGTAATATTGTCTACAAGATTATTTCTAAAACTATTGCAAATCGAATGAAGCACACCTTATCCAAGTATATATCCTTGCAATAGTTTGACTTTCTTCAAAACAGGTAGATTCATGATGCAGTGGCGATTTCCCAAGAGTTTATGCACTCGATTCATTATAAAAAACTAAATGCTACTATCGTGAAGGTGGACTTACAAAAGGCATTTGAATGTCTAGATTAGGGCTATCTGAGGCTAGTTCTTCACAAAATTGGTATACAAGCCAGACAAGCCAAATGGATTATGGCATGTGTTTCAAATTTCCACTATGTTGTGGTTATAAATGGTTATCCTTCAAAATTATTTAAGGCCGGGAGAGGTCTCAGATAGGGTTGCTCATTGTCCCCTCTTTTATTCATTTTGGCTATGGATGGGCTTAGTCTCCATATTCAAAATGTTGTGGTTGAGGGCCAATTTCATGCTCTGCATCTTGGCAGGGACATTTATATCTCACATAGATTCTTCATTGACAATGTTCTCATCATGGGGATTCTCAATAGGTTTTCTTGGATACATCTTTTTCATATTTTTGCTAAGTTTGGAAATGCATAGGTTTAATTATGAACCTTCATAAATCCACTATATTTCACGATAAATTTGATATAGAGGTTATTTCTTATATATGAAGGCTATTCAGAGTGGCTTCCGATGCATTATCGGGGGGTATGAAATAGCACAGATGCCATATCAAACCATGTAGTTACAAAGTCAATGAATGGATGTGGCTTGTGGACAAATTCTACAAAAAAAATCTTGTTGGGAATTCAAATGCCTATCTATGGGGGGAAGCATCACATTAACACAAGCAGTGACCATGCAGATGGGAGTATATTGGGCACACGTATTCCATCTACCTCTCTCCATCATTAAAAAACTTAATGGGATCAGGGTTATATTCATCTCGCCTCATATGAAAAACAAGAATAAATTCCATCTTACCATGCTGGACGATCTCACCATGCTAAAGCATTTAGGAGGTTGGGGTATACTTAATTTGAGGAGATTTGGTTGTGCATTATTACTCAAATCATTATGGAGAGGGATTTTTGGGGATGGGAGCTGGGGCATGATCATTAAACACAAATACATGAAGCACCTCGATTTTTCTATATGGCTGCGCAGGGGCTGTGTCGAGATCAAATCGGGCTCAACTCTTTGGTTTGGCTCAGTTTTTAAAAAGTCCATCATAGCTTTCTTATGCTACTTTCCTGGAAATTGGGCACTGGTCTTTGCATTGTCATCGATACAGATAAAATATTGGGTATTGAAGTTACTGAGAGCCTACTTAATAGTCTCATATATGGCTTAAATAGCCGTGGCATCTTCTTTTCGAAACATGTCATATCAACATGGCAAGATAGATGTGCATTTTGGAAGCGAGCAAGGGATTTTGGATTGGATGTGAAAGTGGTGCAGGAATGGGATTGGTTTCAAACTTCTTTGTTGCTTGTTGGAGTTTGTTACGATGCTGATACATATCTCATAGTCTATTGTATGGAGACACAACACTTAGAGGTATGTTGGTTCTTTAAATATTGGAAAACAAAACATCCCCGTTAAGATCATTCTTTTCGTTTGGCTAGTTTGGAAAACTAAAAATCTAACATGGGCAAACCTCTAGAAGAGGAATTGGTATGGGCCAAGGATATGTGTACCTTTATAGGGATGTAGAGGAGAACAATCTCCAGCTATTCTTAACATGTCCTGTGGCTACTCAGCTTTGGCAAAACCTTGTTGGATGTATTAGCTTCGAATACATTCAGTTCAATTGTATTTCTGGTTGCTTACGATGGTGGAGCCAACAAAATACCCCTTGGCACAATATCCCTCCTATACTCTTATGGGAGATTTGGAGATGGAGAAATAATATCATTTTTTAAAATTTAAGAGAAAATGCATTGTAGGTGCTAGAGCACATTAAATAATTATACACTATTGGACAACGACTGAGCATGGGACCAAGGAAAATTAGACAAAATCCACCTAGTCCGAGGATAGTCTATCCGGCTGGCTACTTTGATGGGGCATCACACAGAATCAACTGCGGATGTGGTTTCTTGATTCTTTATTCTCCGTACCAGGATTTTTGGGTACGATCGGGTGCTGGCAGTGGCACAAAGACTAGGACAGAATTGATGGCATTATGGGTATTACTCTGATTTAGTAAATATCTAAATATCCCTAAAATCCACATTTTTGGGGACTCTAAGATTATCATCGACTATGTCATGGGATATACAAAAATTTACCAACCCACACTTTAAGGTTGGCCGCAACAAATCACAAATCTTTGGGCCACTCTAAAGGACTCCATGATTGAGCACATTGGAAGAGATTTTAACCAAATTGTGGATGGCCTTTCGAAGAGAAGGCTACTAGACAAGCTAGATGGGATGCACATCGAGATCAAGATGGGGGACTACAACATGGACGTCGAGGTGCTTCCACTGCCACGATAGTTACTCTTCTACCTAGATTCATATTGCTACTGCTGATGGATTATTATCAGAACTTTTTTGGTTGTTTAAGACTCTTTTTCACTTTCATGTCTTTACATGTATATCTCTTTCTATAGAACTTGCTTAATGAATTGAGGATCTATTAAACTATTCTGATATATGAATATTTTGTAAATATATTTAGAACACTATGCATATGGGGTTGATATCTGATAAATATGGCTTTACATGTTTCTATCGAGCCGTTATGGACTACTATCAGTACCACTGAACTGTTGGCATATGTTGATATCATAAATGATGTTGTGTACTATTGTGGAATTTGAATATAATGCTTTTTCATACTTAATAAAAAAACCAAAAACAAAACAAACAAAAACAAAAGAAAAAAAATAAAAAAAATCTGAGCAGTTATCGACATCGACTTCCTCTTTCCTTCTTTGTCATAAGCAGTAGGTCCTACTCTGATTATCGTTCCTATAGAAGGTTTCACCTTAGGAATTTCAGTGAGGAGTAGCCCACCAACTATTTTCTATACTGCCTTCCCAATCTTAATTAATATTGGATCATTCAATGTCTTCAAATCCTTGATAAAATTTGTAACAAGAACCCCCACAATATCATCTTCCTTTACAAGAAGTTGATTCAATCCAATGAGTTCAATCTCAATGCCAACCCACTTGAAATACACAATATTTGCACCAAGCGAAACCTGTGTCTTGCTAAAAGTCTTGGCATCGCCAAGAGCCACAACCTAGTCTCACCCTTCGAGTCTTTTTTGAGTTGTCCTCTCCCCGTTCTGGTCTGTGGAGGGTAACAAGCTACCACCTTAGGTTTTATTTTCCGCCTGCCTAAGCTTAATCAAGACTTGGTCACCGAGGGGCTTCAACGTAAAAAGCTTGGAAACCACAGAAGTTGCAACCTTGACAAAGAGTGTCGTGCAAGGAAAACCTGTGAGAGAGACAAAGGAAAATGCCATAGACAACTTGCTAGGAAAGGCCAGTCTCATGCCCTCATAAAACTTCAGAGTAAGGCCCTGCCCATCTGAGGTCGCCATTTCTACACCCATGAAAGCTAAAACTTTATGGAGTGGAACCTTCATAAAGGGACTTAATTTTCTTTGTTTTCATTTCTTTTGTTTTAAAGTTTCATTATTGGTTTTGTTAGGTAAGTGATTTTGTCTTAATTTCTTTTTATAATTGGTTTTGGTTTTTTTCCTTAAATTTTTTATTTTGTTTTTAATATAAGTATTTTTGTCTTAATTTTTTTCCCATAAGAGAATTAAAATAATATTAAATTTTTATTTAAAATAATCTAAATGAAAAAGTAATTATTTATGAGGAAGGATCTATTTTTCGTAAAAACCCCTTTCGTGCTAGAGTGTTAGGATTGTCAGAGTTCTGGTCTTTTGTGGCCATGTGAGTGTGAGGAGTAGCCAACAACAATGAAAATTTCAATAGTTTATAAGGTGTCTGAATTTGGCCGTGTTTTAGGTGTAGAAAAGAGTGAGGAGCAACATTCTGACGTAAGTTAAAAACGTAAAGAAAGCGATTTATTTGTGATAAATGTAGATCCATGAAAATCTTTACAGGCTGTTATGGCCAGTTGATGACAGCTGATGTTTAACCTTTCGTTTTGGAAAGTGAAAGATTTCCCGCATTGAGAATATTAGGGTTTTTCTATGTTATAGATTATAAACTGATGACATTAATAAACATTTATCCGGATAATGCTATGCCATGTGAGTGTGAGGAGTTGTGAACATCGATGAAAATTTGATGGTTTACAAGGTGCCTGCATTTGGCCGTGTTTATGGCGTAGAAAACAGCGAGGAGCGCCATCTGTGGCGTAAGTTAATGAAAGTAACGAAAGGGCTTCCTAACATAATTACATATCCATTGGAATCTTTACCAATAGGTGATGCCACTCAACGACAACTGATATTTGACCTTTGATTTTTTGCTTCGAATATTAAAATCGTAATGTGTTCTCCTCGTAATTTGAAAAATGTTACTTCTACAGTCGTTCCATGATTCTAGAGTATCAATTTTTTTAAATTCTACAAGGTGTATATCCATAGTCCTAATTATTAACAAGATCATTTTATAAGCACCTTCTATGAGGAAAGGGTTTCCGTGTTTTTAAATAAATCTTTTAAAATTCATTAGAAGTTATATGCATTGTGTACAAGATTGGCAATCAATCGGATTTCCCTCATTATAAACTTAACCGTTACAGTGAATCTTAGTTTTAGATTTTATATATTTTATATATATATATAATATATTTATTTAATTTATTTATTTGTGGGGTTAATTTGAATTTATGAACTTGAATCTTGTGATTTATATCCTATTTTATAATAGTGTAAAATCTAAATTTATTTTTAAAATAAAATGACACTTTTATTTAATTGATTTAATCCATATTCATTTTTTTAATTTCATGGTTATAATACTAATTTTAATATAAATAATTTTCTAATTGAAGTACCTCCCATAAACTAAATAAAAAATTATTTTTAATAATTTGTAATTTTTATTTTAAATAAATAAAAACTAATTATTTACCATAAAATGAAATATATATAATTAATTTATTATAAAAAATTAAAATTATTAATATGATTTTTTAAAAATTTTTATTTTATTTTCACTTTTTCAATTTTATTTTTGTAATTAGATTTTTATGAAAAAAGAAGCCATGATAAGCTTTTACTTAAATAAAAAATCTTTTTCTTAATATAATTAATGTTTAAATCAAAATTAATTTTATTAATTCTCTATGTACTATAGAAACCCATAATAGTAATAATGTAAATGGAAAAAATAGAAAATAAGGAATTATTATTTCTTTATATTCAAATTTAATATATTGATTTTTTCTTTTGTAAGTTAATATTTTATTGCTTCATCACAAAACTATAGAAATACTTAATATGTTATGTTTTTTTGTTAGTTATTGGAAGCAAGACCAAAAACAAATAATTGTTTGTGAGTCCAAAATAAAGTTAGGAGTAGCATCATAACATTGAAAAAAATATGAGTTGCCCCAAGTAGTAGTATGTAAGCTAGTCTAGAGTGTGAAAATAAGATAACAAAAAGAATATGGTTGTCCCATATGTGAGAAAAAGTAGCCAAACAGACAATAACAGTAGGAGTAGGAAATTTAGACATCAATATACAATAGGAAGTACGAAAACGTAATCGACAAGTTGATAAACAAGTGTCCAGGTCAATGGGATGGTCTGCATCCTTGCAACAAGGCTTCGCTACTGGGCTTGGAGGAAATCCCATTTACATGTGATTAAGTCATCCTTCTACATACATCCACAACACATCAAATTCATCCAACCTATTTAGAATATTGTCCTTGGGCTCTTGTTTGTCATTAAGATTTTTTCCACAAGCAACTTAATGTGCTAGTACAAGTCCATTATATAAAAAATAGAATTTTATTTTCCCTTGGTATTCATCGTGTCAAGGATCTACATTGCAAGGCCATCAAATACCTCAGAGTCCAATATATTCTATCTCTTATTGAACGTTAGCCATAGCTTCATGTATCTATGTGTGTATCTATGAGGGGGAATATGGGTCTCATAATACTGTGTAGAGGCATCAAATAAAAAATGAGCTCGTGCAACCCCCCTATAGCCACTCGACTATCGACAAGATGACATTTGGATCTCCACGGGTCATGGTTGTCAAAGGAAGAGAGAAGTGAACAAGAAATATATTATATAGGGTTGAAGGGAAAACAAAATGTAAGAAGGTTAATTCCATCCCAGAAGATGAAGGTCAAGTTGGAGAGCATTGTGGATATTTCTATGCTCCTTGTCAATAGAGACAAAGGTGAGAGGAAATATGAAGCAAAAAAACAAAGCAATGACCAACGTATGGAGGAATTGTAGCTAAAATTCATGGTGGGAAAAGGGAACAAATAGATGATGATTTCCTAAAAGAGAATAGAAAGCATTAGCATAACCCAAGAGATGGAGACTACCTTGATGGATCTAGAGGCCATAGGATCGAAATCAATGCAGAGTGACATGTAGGTTGGCAGGTGACTCCTTTGAGACACCATTTAATGCTATGTCCACCAGGGTAGCAAACTAGATGGGGCTATGGCCCAAGGAAGGAACACTACATAAAACATGTCATTGCATGCCCTCATGGGTCACCCCATCAATGAAGATTAATAAAAAAAAATGAATTAATAATTTTTATTTAAATATATATTGGAAATATTAAGAATAACCTCAAATTATTGGGTATTTCAATATCACCACAAGAATATTTTAAACAAAGTACAAGTTCCATCAATTTATATCACATTGAGAACCAAAAATTATTTTCATATAATAGTAACATTGATTTGCAACATACTCACATAATTGACTTAGTTAAGAGTACATCTTGGAGATGTGTCTCCAAGACTTCTCTATAACAAAATATTTACATGAAGAACATTTTTGAACACAAGTATTTATCTCTGCCCCTCCTAAACATAAAGTACCTCTCCTCCTAACTCCAAACATGTAAGCATGTTAAGGAACATATATTTTTGTATATTTACATGAAGATCATTATTGAATGTAAGTATTTATCTCTTCCTCTCCTAAACATAATGTACCTCTCCTCCTAACTCCCAACATGAAAGCATGTTAAGGAACATATATTTTTGTATGATAACCATGTTTAATGAGGTAGTTATTTATTTTTATTCAAAATCATTTGATTAATATGATGTTACTATTTAAGGGAATTCTATTTTTTTTAGAACTAGGTTAAGCCTAGGGTTGGGCTAGCCCTAATCTTGGATTGAATAATGATATTCCCTCCAATCTAAGGTGGAAGGGAAATTTGACCTAATTGGTTGCCCCAACATTGTATATGGGTAGTTGGATATGCTACAACAACTCTATAGTGGTTGTCATTTTCTTTCTACTTGCATGTCATAATTTAAAAAAGAAAGAGTAAAGCATATGTCTCACCTTTGAGTTAGGTTTTCTTCCATATTGAGTTTTCTAGGTTATGTATCTTTTTCATTTATGGGGATGGTGCATCCATATTCTTGCTTTTTAATTTCAATTTCATTTATTTCCATAATTTTTGGCACTACAATAGTAATATTAAATCTGAAATCTAAGATAACAAACTACATAATACAAATTTCAAATATTTAAGGAGTCATCCTAATTAATTGTTATAGTAAAATGCCCATAATAGATTATAGGTAATTAATAAAATCAACAACACACAGATATATATATAATATATATATATAATATATAATATATATATATAATATATAATGATGATAATGTCCCAAAAATGGGGAGTATTTAGATTATTAAGTTTATCAATTTCAATTTCAAGTTACCTTTAACTTCAATTATAATGTTCAACAACGCAATAATATTTGATAATCCCTATTTGAATTCTTATGTGTGATTTTTTCCTAGAGCAATTTTTTTTTATAAATCTAATATAAAAATAAGTAAATCTTAAAACTTTTTAGTATTTTTACAACAAATCCTAAAACTTTTAGTATTTTTACCGTTCATAATTTTAAAATTAAACCAAATACTTCTTGATCTATTCCTTTGAAATTAAAATATAATACATTATGTTCAAATTAATTTTTATTACAAGTTGTCTATTATTTAAATATTTAATTTACAAATGAAAATATATAAAATTGAATAAGGATAGACATATTGTATTGTTTTAATGAAATGTAACTGCCATAAATAAAAAAAGAAAAAGAAAATTGAAATGAAATTTATGAAACTTAATTTATTTAAATGTAATACAAAAACATCACATGTATAATGTTATGGATTTCAGATTTCTGTGGCTTGAATCTTTTGAATAGTTGACCGGAGAATCCACAGTTTTATCATTTTTGAACCGACGTTTCGAATCCCAAGTGGGATCCATCTTCAAGATGAGAGAATGATGA
>APFE031428141.1:94290-114832 GCA_000404065.3 Pinus taeda
ATGAAGTTCTAAATCATAATGTGCTACAAGCGCCAATATAATCCTTAAAAAGTCTTTCGATGAAACTGGAGAGAAAGTCTCTTTATAATCAATGCCTTCTTTCTGTGTGAAACCTTTCGCAACAAGACGTGCCTTGTATTTTTCAACATTGCCTTTAGAATCCCACTTAGTCTTAAATATCCATTTGCAACCAACGGGTTTCTTGTCTTTAGGCAACGGAACGATATCCCAAACGTCATTGTCATACATAGATTTCATCTCTTCATTCATGGCATTAATCCACATTTGAGAGTTAGATCTTTCCACAGCTTGTTTGATATTAACAGGATCATTTTCAAACATGCCAATGTCAAACTCATGTTCTTGAAGATATGCATAATCCTTTGATTGTGTAGATCTTTTCTCTCTAGTAGATTTCCTAATTGGCATAGGCTCTAGATTTTCTTGAGGTTCATTTACAACTTGATCTTAAACAGGAGGAGGAACATCATTACCAACTTCTGAATCTCCCACAGGCCCTAGGCCATCAACATTTGTCATGTCAATGTCAGGGTTTGGGTTGGGTTCAGGTCCATTTGTGTTCTCTATTCCATGTTGAGTTTCTAACTGAGTTGTTTGGGATGATGAAGTTTGCATATTGTCAAAAGATGTATTTCTAAACGCAATCGGAATTTGAACAAAACTAGGACTTTGGTCCATAGTCTCATTCGCATTCGTCTCTTCTTCTTCAAAAATACTATCTTTTGTCATATCTCCCACCACAAACTCATTATCCTCAAAAAAATTTGCACTTCCTGACTCGAAAACTGTATGTTCTGTTGGATTATAGAATTTGAACCCCCTAGATCGTTCAGAATAGCCTATAAAGTAACAACTAACGGTTCTTTCGTCCAGTTTCTTTTCACTTGGCTGATAAGGCCTAGCTTCACATGGACATCCCCAAACTCTCAAATGATTCAAGCTAGGCTTGCGCCCAACCCATAACTCGTAAGGGGTCTTGTTAGCTGCTTTAGTAGGCACTCTATTGATTATGTATGCTGCAGTCTTTAAGGCTTCTCCCCACAAATTCTCAGGTAGAGTTGTACGAGCAATCATACTTCTCACCATGTCTTTAAGGGTGCGATTTCGTCGCTCAGCAACACCATTCATTGCAGGCGAGCCTAGCAACGTATACTGAGGCACAATTCCGCATTCCTCTAAGTATTTTGCAAAGGGACCTTGACGTTGTTCTCCTGATCCACCATAACGACCGTAGTATTCACCACCAGGATCAGAACGAATGGACTTTATACGTTTGTTAAGTTGTAACTCAACTTCCGTTTTGAACTTTATGAACACGTCTAATGCTTCCGCATTTTCTTTTATTAAGTAAATATGACCATATCTTGAATAATCAGCTATGAATGTGATAAAGTAACGATCACCATTTCTTGTAGCCTTTGGAAAAGGACCACAAATATCCGTATGAATCAATTCTAAGACATCATTACATCTTTTTGCATCATACTTACATTTATTAGTTTATTTTCCCTTTATACAATTTACACAATCACTTAAGTTTGTAAAATCTAAAGGTTGGAGAATATCATTAGACACAAGACGTTCTATCCTTTTCATAGAGATATGTCCTAATCGCTTGTGCCATAATGTTGCAGATTTCTCGCAAGTTAATTTACGTTTTCTATTATCTATATACAGTGCCTCTGAATGTGAAGTGTCTATATCTAGAAAATAAAGATTATCATAAGAAGACAGGATACCAGAAGCAAGAAGCTTAGAATCTCGACACAAACTGAAATTTCCATTACCAAATGAACATACATAACCATTTTTGTCCAAATAAGATACAGAAATTAGGTTCCTTCTGAAAGATGGAACCACTAAAGCATCAAAACTTAAATAAAATCCTGTCTTACATAATAATCTAAATTTTTCTATGCTTTCCACTTCTACTTTGTTGCCATTTCCTACGTAAACGTAGCGCTCTGCCTCACTTGGCTTGCGATGGCTTAGGCAACCCTGTATCGACATACTGATGTTAGTCGTTGCACTTGAATCTATCCACCAAGTATATCTAGATACAGAACTTAAATTAACTTCAGAACAAACTAAAGCAAGAGACATACCTTTCTTTGCCAACCATGCATGATAGTTGGTGCAGAATTTCTTTGTATGTCCTGGCGCTTTGCAGAAAAAACAGTTCTTTTCTTCCGCTTTCGCAGAAGTATCTTCCTTCTTGCTTTTCTGCACGGCATTATTTGCAGCTACCTTGGTAGGTCCCTTTTCCTTGGCAGTAAACTTGCGCTTCTTGCCTTTACCCTTAGGATTATATGTTACTACATGAGCACTTTCTCCCTTAGTCATTTTCTGTCTCTCTTCCTCCTGCACCAACTGAGCCTCAAACTCAGGTAGTGTCCACGTCTCTCTTTGACAATTATAAGTCATCTTGAATTGACTAAAGTTAGATGGGAGAGACAGAAAAATGAACTCAATGAGAACCTCATCAAAGATGTCATAACTATGCCCTTTCAAGGCACGTTGCAGTCTTGTCATCTCAATGACATGCTCTCTAACCCGTTCTTTTCCCTTGTATTTAATTGTTGCCAACTTCACAAAGAGTGTACTAACTTCAGTGTTTTTACTCTTTGTGAATTTTTCTTCAAGGGCCTTAAGGTATTTAATAGCGGTTGTCTCTGTATCAGGTATGATGCCTCAAAAAGTCTCATGGATCGTTTGCTTCATCACCATTATGCACATGCGATCTGAATGCTCCCATCTAGCAATATCAGCCTTCTCTTGAGGAGTTACCTCACTCTCTTTATCAGGCTTGGGGCGATCAAATCTCAGTGTTGTGTCCAATTGCATGATCCCTAAGACTAATTTCAGCTTTTCCTCCCACTGTTTGAAATTGTTCCCCATGAGGGACTTAATCTGATATATGGTTTTTATTATGAATATATGGTTTTTATTATGATTTTTGTTAGTTAAAAGATATTAGCTAGACACTTATATTTATGGGAGTTTTTATTTTAATTTTGCATCATATTGAGAAATTTATGAAAAACATCATGAAATGAAGTATAGAATTTGAAGAAGATATCTCATTCAAAAAATATTTCCATGTCCTAAAAGACTTGAATAGAGAGACAAGTATTTTAAGGAAAGGTGTAAATTGAATATAGGTGAATTAAAGACTAATGGAGAAATTAAACTTGATTTAATTTCTCAATGAAAAATTAATTCTATTACAAAAAGTCATAAATCCTAGGAAACACAATCACGCAGACAAGTTTTCATGAAAGATTTCAATTAACAATGTAGTTTTAATGAATTGGCGTTGTAATCCCTCATTTATTTTCTATAACTAGGAACATAATTATACAATACAAATATTTTCTTCTTTAGAAAAGACCTATTTAGCATTATGATTTAAAAATAAAATAAATTAAATGACAATTAAAATTATAAGATTAAGTTATATAATTAGCATAATTTAAATGTGAAATTTTCACAGTATTAGATTCATTTATATAACCAGTGTAGATCCATCTATGAAGGGCTTAGAGGGATCAAATCTCTCGAGGTGAAATCTAGTTTTGCACTCAAAAAAGAGGTTTAAAGATCGAACTTTAGGAAATATTTCCACCTGGAGAAATTTGATCTCTACACTTAGAGGGATCAAATCTCTACATTTCATCAAGTTTTTCACTCAAAAAAGAGCTTTAAAGATTGAACTTTAGGAAATGTTTGTAGCTTGAGAAATTTGATCCCTCTAGACCCTTGATAGATGTCAAGTTAAATATCATTGGATCTAAGATGGTTTACATAATAAATAATTATACAAAAATAAAGTAGAAATTCTCATACATAAGGATTACAAATACATGAATCAAAATCATTATAATGGGATTTAATATTTTTTTTTGAAAACTTTGTCCATACATTGAGAAAAAATTAAACCCTAGATCATTCACAAAATCTTTAGGGGAAGAAGTTAATACACTTTCATGAAAACACTATCATGCTTGAGGACAACAATACAAAGAGCTATTTTTGGTTTGAGATTTTTCTTTTATTTACACAAACCATTAGCAAAAGATTTAAATATAATCTAAAGTGAAAATTAAAAATAAAAAGAAAATAACTCTCATTTTTTTTTATCAAATTTTTTCTTGATTTTTTTAAAAGTACTTGGCCTATAAAACACTCTAAAAGAAAAATAAAGGCAATTTTTCTTAATTTTTTTTAAAGACTTTGCCTATAAGGCAATCTCAAACAAAAGTAAAGTCTAATTTGGTGTTTTACAAGGGAATGCTTATCTTTACCAATAATACCAGTGAGATTGACAACTCAAGGTCCTAATCCTTGAATCACTTTGTGAATATTCTATATCAATATATAGCTCTCACATAAAATGATTCAAATCTTAAATTTGACACAACAAGTTGAGGCTTGGTTGCCTATAAAAAACTCTCATGCTCAAGGAAAACAATAATTATACAAAAGTAAAGCCTAATTTTTCAGATATAAGGACTAGAGAGACATAAATCAAAATCATTGAAACTAGTTTCCCATTTTTTTTTTATAAGACACTATGATACAAAAATAAAGCCTAATATCTCGGACATAAAGACTATAGATATACAAATAGAAATCATTGAAATTGGATAAAGAGAATATAAAGTTAAAAATAAAAATAAAAATCAAATCAAGAAATTATAATGGAAAATGTTTGATCAAAATTTTCTCTATTTTTATTTTTTTATTTTCTATTTTTAACTCTAATTCTAACACACTGTCATGCTTGCAAACTGAAATAATTACACAAAATTAAAGTCCAATACTATAGATACATAAACGCATCAAATAATTTTCTTATGTGATTTCTACCAAAAGACTTTGCTTAATAAACAAAGTCATTGAAATGCTATTCTTTTTTATGTGTGAGAAATTAATCCAAATTTTATGCTTTGAAGTAGGCGACATTATAGGAAAAAATGATGGGTTGTGAAAACTTAGTTAAAATGTTTACATAATAGTAAATTTATTATTTTATTTTAATTAAATCATTTTAATTTTTTATTTTATAGGTTATATTAAGGAAGAATAGAAAAAACCATGGTTTGTGAAAACACTGACTCAAAATCTTTCATAAGGGTAGGTTAACTAATTTTTTTTCTCAGTAAAATTAAACTATTTCTATTGAGTAAAATATAGTACAATCAAGAGCGACAAGAAACCGGCCGACCGAAAATGATGAAACTATCAGCCTCAGTCCCGGAGAAGGAATGAACCATGCACGGAGCTACAGCAATTAACTTGAGAGCAAAAATTGACTTTTACCCCATAGGGGCAGAATTCTCAACACAATGTTATTTCCTTTTCTTTTTACTGACTTTTATCCAGCCATCCTGGGGAGTATGAGCTAAGACAACTTGAAGACTGGAATTCTCCAACTGGGAGATCTCCTTCTCTGATTCAGAAGAGGAGGTCTCATGGACGCGTTTCTGGAGATTGTTGTGATAGTGGTGTGCGCAGGAGTATCAGTGGATGGATCCATCGTCTGAGGCACCTGGTCCTGTTCTGCATCGCTCCCCTCATCTTTCGAGTTTGAGGAATCAGAGCTCACTGCTAGTGGCGGAGAACAAGGGGTCCAACGCTTGGGTTTGGTCCTTGCAAAGTTTCCCTTTTTCGATTTTGCAGTAAGCGATGGGCAAGAATTCTGTAGGTGCCCAGTGGGGTGACAGTTGTGGCAATGGAAGGCAGTGTTTTCGTAATCCAGGATCTGGGTCCAAACAAAGTCATTGATCTTGAGATTGATTTTATCTGGCAGTCCCTTGCTTAGATCTAGCTCCACACATATTCTAGCATATGTGTAGAGACCTTGATGTTCCCACCATGAATCTCCCATTAAAAGGCAGCCCAAGGTGTTGCCTATGCTCCTGTAGACTGCTAAATGCCACAGGTGAACTAGTAAGTTTGGAATTCTGATCCAGATAGGTGATTTGGTGATGACTGCAGATGCTGGGTCAAAATCTGGGAACCATGGAGTTAAGAATAGTCCTGCTGTACCCATAAACCAAGGACCTTCTTCTAAGGCCTATTCATAGTGCTTAGGATTGTCGAACAGAATTATAAAATATCCTTTTGAGCAGAAGCTGACCTTGGAATGGTGAGTCCAGTTGTCATGGATCCAGTCATAGAGGTCATTAGAGCGTGGCCAAAGCCCATTGAATCTGCAAATCATGGCCCTTTCAGTAAATTCTTGAAGGTAATCTGCAAGGCCAGGGTGGGAGATCTCAACAGAGGGAACCTTCTCTAACTTGTCAACCAGAAAAGGCTTGCGTTTGGGAGTCTCAAGGGAAATGGGAATCTCGGAGTGCACCACAGCTTTGTAGGATAAGGTAGGAACAGAAGAAGATTGACCTGCAAAACCACCTCTCAAACGAAGGGAAAACACTAAAGAGCTATTATTTTTTATGCTGTAAGAAGAGAGGGGAAGACAATCATCGAGTTGTTTACCTTGAAATATAAGTCTTTGTAGGGTGCAGGGGATCCCGAATCGGCGCTCCAGTTTTACCTTGAGATACTGCACCAGATCTAAAGGGTAGACCCATTGCAGAATGGTCTTGTCTGAGATCTGTGAGATTTGAACCTAAAAGGTGGAATAGATATTTTCAAAAGCTTTATGGAGCGACACAGTGCCAGAATTTTTTGGGTCTCCCATCCCCTGACGAACTGGAGGCGGTGGTGGAGGAAAAAGCTTCTGCAAATGGAAGCTACCGCTCCAGTCCAGATCCGCTACAAAGGATAGGGCTGCAGATCTGTGGAGAGGCCGAATGATTATTTGCATCAGGCAAACCCCTGCCTTGCTGCCTTTTTGGAGTAAACAGATCTAGGTTTTTTTAAGGCTTCTTGTTCTTCTGGGCTTTTGATCTAATTGTTAAACGACAGATCTAAGCAGCTGACTGCCATCCATGGTCAGGATGCCAAATCCCAATCAGTACATTGAGCCTCCAAACTTCTTGGGCTTGCAGCACCTGGGATCGGCCATGAGTGGAGTCCTATCGTACTTGACCATAATATCTTTGATCTCCTACTTTGACTGCTCGTCTACGTATTTTTTGAAGAAGGCCACCAGCACCTTGCCTATTCTTTGTCGAATAGCATAGATCTGCGATGTGTGTCCTTCTCCTTTTACCCTGATTCTCGTATCGACTCTGGCGAAGCAGTGGCGGCCTAGCAGAAGAATGGGTTCGAAAGCTTTGTTGTGGAGAATCTCTAGCTCGTTTAACTCAATAGGGCATCTAATGATTTTGAGCAAACTTTTCCCTCGCTTGCAATGTGTAATAGCAATGGCCGTCTTCTTTCGGCCAAAGCACTGGATAGAATCAACTGCCGCCATTGTTTTTTCTGTAGATAAAAAGAAACCCTAACTAGAGCTAGAATGAACTCACAAATTCATAAAAACTATCAATGAATCCTTGATTACTTAGCCTCCACTTGTTTTTTCCTTATTCTTGTTTAAGTTAACTATTTTATCTTAATTAAATAATTTTAGTTTTTATTCTATTTTTGTTTATATTACTATTTCTCATCTTGTGTCTTGTTTTTTTATTTAATTTTTATGGAATTATATTGAGTCAAAATATTTTATTAATAGTTATAATCATTAGTTTTTCCCCGGATTCAGGTGCAAGTGGGAGGCAGGCCTGGAATTTGACGTCCCACGCGACGTATTTTTGATTTCAGAACATATTTGATGGCAGGGAAAAAATCTTCCACGTCAGGTTAGATGTGTGTATACCTTTCCATCCCGTCGTTTTGACGTCTAATTTCATAGAGAAAATGTAAAAATCTATAATATCTTATTCCATAAGTCACGACTTGAAACCTGTACATAACACAGTTTAAAATTAAAAGTGTAATATGAGTTCTGGACATGCTACTATGTCCTCCCTGACGGATTGAAGATTTCTGATTGGAACTTGTGAGCAAACCTGGATTTGAGTCATCGGCTCCTTTAAAGTAATCTGGTACTTTCCACATACACCTATTTGATTTCTTCACAACATAGATACTTTCAACCTTGCTCTTCATCTTTGACATAAACTAGAGACCACATTTTTTCTTTATCTTTGACAACATGCGTGTTTATTTCTCTTATTTAAATTTTTATTGTTGCACGCTAGTTTTTTCCTATAAAGTTCGCCGAATAAATCTCTGTCATGACTTGCATATTTTGACCAGACTTAATACTCATGAGTAACTCATTGTTCAAGAGGAAGAAACATATGACTATCGAAACTCAGTCTTGGGATTGGATGTGAATTGAAAATTTTTAGATTGTGAATAAGAATTCTAAATAAAATTTCATGAGCATGTGAGGTGAGCATGGAAGGACATTTTCATGTAACTGAAATATGCAGATGAGTGTGGCATTGATTTCAACTTGCTTTGGTGAGAATTTGCCAAGAAAATTAAGAAGACAGAAAGAAGAGCTTGCAGTGGTGTGGACCTCGCAAGGTGTGGGTTTTTTTTGGTTGTTAGTGTCTAGTCTTTCTAGATGGTCATGTGACCTAAAATATGGAATACTTCATGGAATATTAGATGGTTGTAGTGGTTGTATTGGAGCGTTTGAATACACAGGTAAATATTTCAAAACACTAGATGAATTGATTGAGGCTACCCCAATGCTTGGTGACTTGGGATTGTCTTTAAACCATGTACTGGGCATTCTGGCATATCGCACACCTCTGTCTTTAGTGATATTTATAATTTTTGGGAGGTGAAAAGTCTAGATGTGATTGAGATAAATGCTTTGAAAAAGGTGGTAAAATAGAGGGGTAACATTAAGTAATGAGAAGGAAGAACTTTAAATGGAAGGGGGGGAATCTAATGAAGGGGGATTAAAATTCTAATTTGCCCAGGGATTGGTGAAAGGGTAGTGGTTAAATTGAAGTGTAGTGGCTTTTTTATGGTATTTTCACCCCTGGTATTATCAGAATTCAAATAAAGAAAGGTTTTGAATGAGTGTGGAACTGTGATGCAGTCCAAGCTGGCTTACTTTGTGGAACTGTGATGCAGTCAAGCTAGCTTACATTGGATGCTTTGATTAGTATTAAGTAACAATGTTAGGAAACAAAACAACAGTCTTCCATTATCGCTTATTCCACACGACTCTTCTTTAACTCTGCCCAGCTGCCGACCTGAGTCTCAACCTACCACTCTGTATAACAAGATAATATGACTAAGGAAATCAATCTACCCAACTTTGATGGACTATCCTATTAAATGAATCAATCTAGAGAAGTATGTAACTTTTTTTTTATACTTTTGTATTTTTGTAAATAGAAGATATGTGACTTTTTTTTGAGATTTTTGTATTTTTGTAAATAGAAGATTAAAAGAAGACATAATATTCCATATGAGCCATCACCACAAAGATCATTTGAATGTAATTATGGGATTTTTATTGAATTGAAAACTAATTGATTATAAAATATTATTACAGCCAACTCTCTGAACTAAATAGAAGATATATGACTTTTTTTCGAGATTTTTGTAAATAGAAGATTAAAAGAAGACATAATATTCCATATGAGTCATCACCACAAAGATCATTTGAATGTAATTATGGGATTTTTATTGAATTGAAAAATAATTGATTATAAAATATTATTACTGCCAACTCTATAACAAGTTCATAGCAACTCAAGATTTAAATAATTTTAATATACCAGAATGTTCTTACAGTGGTTTTTGTGTACATCTCAAGCCGTTCAAACTGTAAATATGCCAAAGCCCCCAATATGCTACACCCAATGCCATTCCCGTAAAGATCGGAACTAGCACCTCCCAAATTTCCACCATAGAGTTTCGCTGCAAATGATCGGTATGCATATGCTCCAACTACAATAATAAAACTAAACAAAGTAATGACGGCATGGAAAGGATAGTTTTATTACCATTGTTGGCTATTGAGTAAGTGTAACAAGCGAGTTTATATTGAGGGATGCAACTGTATCCACTTAACACTGGGCTCAGGACAGAAACGATGAGAATGAAACACAAACTGCAAAAAAATAAGAAATTTGGTGTTTTGGTGGCCATGATGGAAGATTTCTTCACACGTAGAATGTCAAACATTTGAGTCTCTGACAGCAAGAACTTGTGCTAATTTTTTTAATATGTAACACACAAAAAAACCAATCATAAATTTACTGAAAACGTAAATTGACTGGCATGGAAAACAAACAACCGTCTCCAAAGTTTCAATTGACAAGAAAAAAATATTTGAAAGTCCAGTCCTGGTGGGAGGTCTACTATGACTCCCTAGAACAACAAGTGGTGATCAGCACATGACGTAAATCCTCCAAGTGGCATTCATGGCTCGTAACTCAACCTCCTAGCACCTGACGTCCCCGTACAAAGCTCTCCCACTCACTTGCTCCTGCATTAAAAAGACAAAAACTATGATTGTTCTCTCCTACATGAATTTCTCTCCCCAGGTTAGTCTCCCCCTGACTCCCTCTATCTCCTCCAACTTTGGATCAAAAACACTACCTACTTCCACTCAATGATGAATCGTGATAGGGGTAGAGGTCAATGTCCTCGCAGAGTCAGGGACCATGGAGGTCCCTCCACTACCTTTGATGAAGCTACTGTTGTAGTAATGTTCGATTATGGTATCCTTGAATCCGTTAGGAAAGAGTTCCTCATCATGGATGAGGTCGAGATCTGTAGAGGTTGTTCGACTCTCTGGGCCCTCTGGAACCTTCCCTGTGGGCCCTCTGGAACCTTCCCACATGCCAACTCAAGGAAATAGCTCAAGTGAAGTTGAACACCTTTGGTTGGATTGCTAAGCTCTTTGCCCCAACAAAGTCACTCCTTCTCCTCCCTCAAGCACTTAGCCAAAAACCTCCGCTTTGATTTTCCAACAAATATCATGTCTTCCTCTTCACATGCTCCCTATCACACCCCAAAGCCTACAGTAGTCTTCCAGCCGTGCTAGGTGAGGTGCGACACTACCAACTATTTTCTTTTCACCAATACTTATGATTGTAGACTACGCCTTAACAATCCATACTTAGTTTTATTTTCATTACCAAGTATTATTAATGTGCCTTTATAGCAATGAACACCCATACACATTCATTATCAACAACATTATACAAGAGAAATGTACAACAATATAAAGGGAGGGGCAACTCCCTGCAATATGAGTTTGCCCGATATCAATATATTATACAATCTTCATTTTTACAAAGCACAAGTTAAATCTTGGGAAACCCCAAATTCACACTGAGCCAATTTTTCACAACTTTGGAAAACTCGGTTGCCCAACTCGTTGGCACCTCTGCGCGGTCGCCGCACGACTCACCAACCCTTCATTCACCTCATCGCACGATCGTGTTGTTTGCCCAACTCGGGCGTGCCTCCAAGTCTCCACACACGGGTGCCTCTGCCGGAGACACACCTCCATTCACAATCTCAACACTTCACCAAGTCACCGTGCACACTTGCACAACGGGTGGGCGCTCACCCAAGTTGTCAAGACAGCCATGCCAAGTCATCACAGAAACTGGGCACTCCTCCATTTCACCGTCGGGCACGTTTGTAGAAAGCGGGCGCTACTCCGTTTCCATCGTCGGGCACACCTTTGCACAAATCGGGCACCACACATACACCGTGCACACCTCACGCAACCATCGGGTGACCCTGCCAGCGCCCTTCACCCACAACTGAGTTAAACACATCTTCTTCGTGCAACCCTGCCCAAGAATTGGCGCATCTCAACTTGTGCCTTCTTCTCCTTAGAACTGTGCACTATATACCTCCGCCTACTCCTTTACATGAGTTAAGAGTGAATGAGTTGTTGTTTGAATGAGCTCCACACTCACATAATATATACCAAGTGTAGGGTGTAGTCTGGCTACCCAGCTGACTCGCCCAAGGCCCCTTCCCCATCGCATATTCCTCCAAACACATGTCGGCTCCTTCTCATACATAGGTCGGCCTCCATATGTGTTTGTCACCATGCTTCATGCTATATAAACATCGCTCGCCCTCTCACATATGCGCATAACACATCGCATCCTTCAAAGAGCTCGCACTTCAACCATCGCACTTCAAGCTGGAGCTGCAGGTCGTTACTTCCTCCTCCACCTGAAGTCGTTGTCATCCTCGACAACATACCATCCTGGTAGTCATCCACCAAGATCAATTGTATCATCCATGATGTCAACTCCTCCACATACTGCAAACTATCTCTGCAACATATGTAGAACCACCGTCTCCATCATGTCTCGCCTCGGCAACCATGTGTCACCAAGATCACCATACCAAGGTATACACCCATTGGTATGTCATACATCAGAAATTATCTCAATCCATGACCATTGACGGCCCTATCACAATCTCCACATGCTGCTCTCCATCATGGAAGGCTGGCCCCTCCATCTCAAGCTACATGCCCACTGCAACATCTCGTGTCGACCTCATCATGTGTCATCCTCATGTGAACTGCTGCCATGATAGTCCAACACAATGCTAACACATCTCTGTACACTTCGCGACCCCATGTCTGAACTAGTTGGGTGATCAGTCCAACTGTCACGCTCAAACCATGAGAATGCACATCCTCATGCCACCATCAGTCATTTCTCAGAACATCCCATCACATCATCAACTCGATCAAGAATCCATCCATATAAGTGTAGGCCATGCTTAGGTCCATGAAGTAGCCCTCATCTCATCTGCAACATGCTGTCCATGATGTTCGGTGTCAATGTGCTGCATGAATTTAGCCTCATCTATCCTGACATCATCCATATGTATGCCTCCTCAATATGAAGAGACCATTTCATCAACCTCCAACTCTTGGTGTGCCACATCCAGGTCCACGAAGCAACCTCCATCATATCTGCAATGTGCCATCCTCAAGTCTGCCATAGAAACAAGCATATACCTGTCTCATATATCCATGTGCTACCCATGATCGTACGCTCCCATGTGTCAAAAGTGGTTAAGTCTCGGCTCAACCCATGCCTAAGTGTTGCCACCAAGGTAGCATCATCGTCGTAACTCCATCACTCCAAAGTGTCCCATATCAATCCTCCCCATCAAGTCACTCTTTCAAGCCATTCCCATACATGTACTTGAAAGTATTCACCCCATCCTGCATCAAAGTCTCTGACCTCAGCTCCTGAATACATCAGATCCTCTAAGTCCACCATATATGAAGTCCCCAAAAGTGACAACAATCTCATGTCATCATGAGCTCCATGAGTCATCTCCAACCAACATCTCAGCAAGCACACAAGTCTCGGCGCAAAGGTCTCTGCAAGATGCCTCAGCTCTCCATGTAGTAGGAATGCTCCATAGTCTGCTCATAACTCCATCGAAGGCCATGGCCTTATTGTACAAGAGTGCACAACCTGTCCATCGGCTCATAAGTAATAAGTCTACATGTCACATCATCAAATCCATCTGCACAACACCCCTGCCTCAGCACTCCACATTGGATGCCGATAAGTGACATCTCTACAAGTGCTCCCGCACAATGTCCCTACATAAGACTACCATGCTCCATGTCTCCAACCTGATGTCCATGACTAAGTTGCCATGTAGTCCAACCAAGTAGACTCATCACAACAATCGGTCATCCTCATCCAAGTCTGCAATCTTCGGTTTAGTGTACTCGGCCACCCAACCATATCATTATCACATGAGTCTCTCCATCATAGCTCCCCCACTAAAGGTTCCACCAAGACTTGCTCTTGGTCTTGGCCATGAGAAGTCCACACAAGTGACTCAAATGTATGCCCTTCAATATTTCCATGAGTCATGCTGGGCACTTAGCCAATGTGACTAAAGCATGACCCATTCATCCGCAATGATCATCATGTTCCTCCCTTGTCACGAGCATTCATACCTTCTACCACAAGGTCACAAACAACCCCAACAAGTTCTGCAACAATCAACAATCCTTGCTTCTCCATACAAGGTCTCATCATAGTCATCCATGGTAAGATGCTCCCTAGCATCGGCAAACTGCTTTTGTCCTTCCCTGCATATGGTCCATCTACCAAATGCTCAAGTGAAACATAAGTATCAATAGTACTTACATCATCATCATGAGGTTCCTCCATGAGAGTACCCTCATCCATACATGTCGGCAAACTGCACGATCCTGGTCCAACTTGATCAATCTCAAGTTCACCATCCATCGTTGTCACATCTGCAACATCTTCAACTATCACGGCTTCCTCTTCCCTGTCAGTACAATATGCAACTTCATCTTGCTCCATTGTCCAACCAAGTTGAAGAAGTTCGTCTTCAACATTCTTTTCCAAGACTGCAAGCTTCTCTCGAATCCGGGGATTTTCCTATTTCATTCGCTTCAACCTGTACAAGGTAAGCAAGAGCTTCCCTTCGCATTCTTCCCAACTTGCCATGTCTTGTCGTTCAGCTTGGCCCAAGTACTAAGCTTCACCCCTGCTAAACCTGTTTCTCCAGCTTCACCCAGTTCCTTGCAACCATGAACCGGCCCTTGTTCCACTTGTATGTGAAACTAGCTTCCTTCAACTGCAAGTACCTACTTCCACTGTCAATTCGTCACGAGAAACCTTGCTCTGACACCAACTCACGATAATGTAGTGGGATCCGCACTTCATCATCAACCCGGTAATCAACCTGCTCTAAAACTAGCTGTCACACCCCCAAGCCTACGGTAGTCTTCCAACCGTGTTAGGCGAGGTGCAACACTACCAACCGTTTTATTTTCACCAATACTTACGATTGTATACTACGCCTTAACAATCCATACTTAGTTTTATTTCCATTACCAAGTATTATTAATGTGCCTTTATACCAATGAGCACCCTTACACATTCATTATCAAGAGCATTATAAAAGAGAAATGCACAACAGTATAAAGGGAGGGGCAACTCCCTGCAATATGAGTTTTCCCGATATCAATATATTATAAAATCTTCATTTTTACAAAGCACAAGTTAAGTCTTGGGAAACCCCAAATTTAAACTTAGCCAATTTTTCACAACTTCGGCAAACTCAGTTGCCCAACTCGTCGGCACCTCCGCATGGTCGCCGCACGACTCACCAACCCTCCGTTCACCTCGTCGTAGAATCGTGTTGTTTTCCCAACTCGTGCGCGCCTCCAAGTCGCCACACACGGGCGCCTCTGCCTGAGACACACCTCCGTTCACAATCTCAACATTTCACCAAGTCACCGTGCACACTTGCACAACGGACGAGCGCAAACTCGAGTTGCCAAGACACCCGTGCCAAGTTGTCACACAAACCGGCCGCTCCTCCATTTCACTATTGGGCACCTTCGCACAAAGCGACGCTCCTTCGTTTCCACCATCGGGCGCACCTTTGCACAAACCGGGTGCCACACATACACCATGCATGCCTCACCCAACCACCGGGCGAGCCTGCCCATGCCCTTCACCCACAACCGAGTTAAACACATCTTCTTCATGCAGCCCTGCCCAAGAATGGGTGCATCTCAACCTGCGCCTTCTTCTCCTTAGAACTGCGCACTATAGACCTGCGTCTACTCCTTTACATGAGTGAAGAGAGAATGAGTTGTTCTTTGAATGAGCTCCACACTCACATAATATATACCAAGTGCAGGGCGTAGTCTGGCTGCCCAGCCGACTCGCCCAAAGCCCCTTCTCCATTGCATATTCCTCCAAATGCATGTCAGCTCCTTCTCATACATAGGTCGGCTTCCATATGTGTTTGTCACCATGCTTCACGCCATATAAACATCGCTCGCCCTCTCACATATGCGCATAACACATCGCATCCTTCAAAGAGCTTACACTTCAAACCGGAGCTACAGGTCGTTACACTCCCTCTCCCTTGTACTCCCCTCTAGTGGGCTCGTCTTCTCTGCCTGTCGCTAGTGCTCCTACGACTTTTTTCTCACCCACCCGTGATCCTGTCCCTTCTATGGTCAACGAACCTCCCTCCTCCCCTCCACTCCCAAGTCCCTATGAATGCTTCCTCCTTGAGGAACTCCTTGCAGACTTTTGCAATGTGCATGGCCATGGAAACACTCAACTTCAGCTTGGCAACTATGGAGTTCCAGTGCGATAAATTCTAACCTTTTAGCTTCAAGACTACTCTTAGGTCGGTATTCTTGGGTTGGTTTGGCTTAGTGGCAATCTTCCAACAATGGTATTTTGATTTGGTTGATGAAGCTGTGGCACAGAGCCTCGAGAATCAACGATGTTTTTTGGCACCTCCTCAATTTTGATCAACAATTGAAAGCCACAAAGATGCTAGGACTCTTGCTCACCATTTTGAAAATTTTCAATGTAATTCTAAGAATCCTAAGCTTTCGTTTCACCTTCTTGGAGCAAAGCCTTCGAGCTCATTTGTGGTTTCCTCATACAAAGGAGGAGAATGCACTCATGGAGGTAAACTATGTATATTTTAAGCCTATTAATATGACCTAAATAGGTTTGCCTACGAAAAATCATTATTTTTAATTTAATTTAAATTAATTACGTTTATTATATTTAATTTTGTTTTGTTTTTATGTAATTTGAATGACTCAAAATGTTAAAGATTACAACATCTCTTCCATATTAAGCCAGAGAGTTCTTACATTTCAATTTTATTTTTTTATATAATTTGACAAAAAAACTTCAAACATAAAATAGGAAAGTCCTTAACCTAAACCTAAAAGCATGAACTCTTTCCAGCGGGACCATGTTTACAATCGTCTCCCTGCATTTGATGGCCACATAATCCATCGATCAACGTTTTTGATGGTTACTTTTGTGTACAGACAATCAGAAAAGAAAAGGTTCCTACCAAGGCATTCATTGATCACAATGATTACCCTAAAAGATTAAGATTGGGTATCAAATTTCTTTGTCCTGAGTGATGCTTCTTCGAGGGGATGGTGATAAATAACTACTTCTAAGGGAAAGGATCAATGGTTGTACAGGGTTAATTGGACTTAAATGGATTGAGATGCAACATTTCATACACGATTTCATTTTCAACTAAATTCAACCTAGAATGTGGCAATGTTACAATTAATAGTTGTTTCAAATTCATATTAAATATTAATAAAATTGTGTCAATCGTCGAATCCGACAACCATACAAGAAGTAATTCAGTGCAGACGCCAACCTCGTAGGCTGAATGATCTTTGCGTTAAATTTATTCTCGACTTTTAAAAGCACTGGATACCCATTATATTCCTTTCACATTTAGAGCCGGTGATGGTGAGAAGAATCCAGAAGGGAAAGGAAAGCCACACACATCCACCTGAAATACCGGCCATTTCGGCGTTTTTCAATAAAACCTAACCTCCTGACTCTCAACCTTCATTATTTTGTTTACTTCCACCTTTGAAATAACGGCACATGTGAGTAAATTTCATTCCGTTATTTCTAGAAGCAGAGGTCCAGATTACAGATTTCTTCCGCGGCCTTGCGAAAGAACTAGTTCGGCCGATTTGCATGCATTGTAATTGAAATCCATCAACATTGTGATTCTCTAATGGGAAACTGTATGTGACCTGGATCCGTTAGAGTCTCTACAAATTTAACAAATGATGAGTTAATATTGGTGATGGGAATGGACGGAAACATAATGGAATTCACAGCTCCGATTCTCGTCAGCGATCTCACGGCGGCTTACCCACGGCATTCGCTCGTGCACTCCGGAGACCTGTGCCGCTGTCTTCCCCAGGACTACAAGTTGCTTCCCGGACAGCTTTATTGCCTACTGCCAATTCCTAATTCCCATTCTCAAGTTTGGAAGAATGATCATAGTAAAAAAGACGTCGTTTTATCAGAATCCTGTTGGGTATTTTTGCAATGGGATGGGAAAATACCAAAACCAGACAAACACCACAGAGCCAATGCTCTGTTTCCTTTGCTCCAGGATCTTTTTGCACAGAGGACCCTTTTTTAAAATAGCTGAGAATAGAGTATTTCATCACCATAAAAGATCTCTATTCATTAAAATAAAATGACTGATATACATTCATCCTCTTTGCTGTGAGGGATTTACCAAAAACAACATTAAACCAAAACTCTGTTTTCACCGTGAGAATTACTGAGACATATTCATCCCTCTTTCACTTCAGAGGGATTCACCAAAACATTATTACAAAAGAAATTTACTCTGCCTCCTATGAAATTTTACACCACTGTGTGTAAAAATTTCATTTACATTCCACTGTGTTGGAAAACTAAAACTTACAGGGATTACAACATTTACCTTTTCACTGCTGTGTGAAACAACTCATGGATTTGAAACAAAACAACCCACTGGTTTTCTTCATTCACTTCTCCTTCTCCTTCCTCCTGCACTGCTGTGCAATTTTTACTTCTTACATTGCAAGCAAAATTACTCTGCTGCATAAAACCTTTTACATTTCAAACCCAAAAAATATTTATGCACTTATGTGCATTCCTCCCCTACAATACAAAATTAATCTGTGTATTTCATTCGCTGCTGCGAATCCAATCAACTGGTTTTCTGCGGACCCCTGGTTTCTTTTTACCGTGTGTTATTACACACCTTCATTCCCCTGGTGCTGCGGACATGCAGACCCCTTGGTTTCTTTTTTTCATATGCAATAACATTACATTGTTACAATCCCCGTGCGTTTTTTTTTACATAACAAAAAGATGGGTCAACGTTTTTATTAAACATATATTAAAAAGACTTACCCATACTCCTATTTAATTCGCCGTATGAAAACATTTAAGAAAACATTACCAAACATATGACATAACATTAATATGAGGTATGGTCCACGAGTTGTATTAATTTTTGATCAGGCCCGTATGTACTTTGGACGGATTAAACTGCGGAGTCCTTTCCTGGGAATCGAACGGCGGAGAGCGATTTCATCAATCGAACGGATATCGGACAGGGTGAATTGACCAAGCGATACCTTCCGATGGATGTCAGGTGTTTACATCATGGGTGGACAGTTGTCAGCATCGGAGCACCATGTCCGGAAACCACTTCAGGCCGAAAGGTGGTGCGATATCTTCCTTCCGATTTCAAGTTTGCTGCAGTGGTTTTCAGCGTGCGTTGACTGCTGACCGCGCGGTGAAATTACAATTTCAACACTCCCCTTTAATTTCACCTGCTGGGCATTCAATCTTACCCAAACACTTCCTCAACTCCTTGACATGCTGCTGTTGCAAAAGAGTCTTCCTCTTAATAGAGGGATTCACCACTGTCTATGCTGAAAAGCATCTTCCTCTAAACTAGAGGGATTCTCCAAAGACAACAAATCTTCCTCTTAAGAGAGAGATTCACTAACACTGCTTCAGATGCAGTTCCACAAACAACAAAATAGTCTTCCTCTTAATAGAGGGATTAAATTGAAACTGTGCTTAAGAGCACCTTCCTCATGAGAGAGGGATACACCATAACAATGTGCTGAAGAACACCTTCCTCTTGACAGAGGGATTCACCTGTGACTATGCTGAAAAACATCATCCTCATGATAGAGGGATTTACCATGTGTATGCTAAAAAGCATCTTCCTCTTAACAGAGGGATTTACCAAACACTGCTTTAGATGCAGTTTCAAAACAAAACATTCATTGCACTGTTGTGCATACTCATTACATTGTTCTTTTATGCTGCTGCATATTCTCTGTTGCACTGTTGTGCCATCTTCTTTGCTGCGTCTACCCCACACTGTTGTTTCTACACTTGCTGTTGTGTCGCTGCACTTCACTTACATTTCTTTGTAAACTCTGCATTGTTGTGCATTCTTCAAAGACATAATACTCTGTCTTTTCTGGAACAATTACGCTGTCCCACCTTACAAATTTACACTACTGTAAACGAAAAATTTCTTTTCCATCTGCTGCTGTCCATTACCTTTCATTTCTTCAACAAAAAAAACTTCATGCTGCTGCATTTTCTTATTTACATTGCTGTGTAAAAACACATTTCTTCGCACTACCGTGCTTCTCCTTCTTGCCATCACACTGCTGCCTTTTCTTATGCACTGCTGTCCATACCCATAACCATAGACTCTGTCATCCTGGGTTTTTATTTGCTGCTGCGTTGCCTTTGCAATTTGCACTGTGGCTGCCTTTTGTTTCATCACACTGTTGTGTGCCCATACACTAACTCTTTACTCTCCATTACTTGCACATAGAGAGAAATCATCATCACGCTGTTTTGCGCTACATTCTCCACACAACAAAAAATTAACACAGGCTACTGCCTTTTCTTTTTACACCTTGCTTCACACAATCTTAGTCTTCATTCATTTTTTTTTTACACAATGCACTGCTGTGCAGTTCATTTCATTTTTTTGCTTTCACACATTATCATTCACCCATGTGCATTAATAATCTGCTGTCCCTGTTTCTCTTTATGCATTTCTTTGCATGCTGCATTGCATATGAAGAAAAACATCACATTTTTTTTACTGCTGTGTATTGTACTCATTCTGCTGTGAGTATATTCTTTCACATTTCATAGAAGGAAACTACCTTCCATTGCTATGC
>APFE031428146.1:0-17445 GCA_000404065.3 Pinus taeda
GGGTACGCACCCATCCTTTGGCTTACAGAGCGTACAAGTACGCAGGTACAGTATGTTTGGAGTGCGTACACGCAGGCAAGGTAGAGAGAACCTGCGTACCCAAAGTTAAACATGTTTTTAAGTGACTTTCTCTCTTTTTGAAGTTTGACATGAAGAGCAGAGGTATGAGGCTTGACAAGGAGGATAATATGACTATTGATGGAGCCATATTAACTGTAGATAGTCATGGTGACAAGTTTTAGTGTAACAACAGGTTGACAAATGTTGCGCACTTCATTCCAGTTAAGTCTACATTCTTAGCTAGCAATGTAGCACAGATATTCATCAGGGATGTGGCCAGATTACATGGTGTTCCAAAGAATATTATGTTAGACAAGGATGCAAATTTTACTTCCAAGTTTGGGAAGGAGTTGATTGCATATTTGGGAAAAAAGTTGGCCTTCAACATAGCTTATCATCTGTAGACCGATGGATAGATAGAGAGGATCAACAGGATATTGGAGGACATGTTGAGAATGTATGTGATGCATTAATAGCAGAAGTGGGAAAAGTACCTTCCACTGGTTGAGTTCATGTATAGCAACAATTATCAAGAGTCATTAAGGATGAGTTCTTTTGAGGCATTGTATAGGCGGATTTGTAACACTCCCATTAGTTGTTCATAACATAGGGAGAAGAGATATACAGATAGGAACAAGTTGTTCAAGGAGTTCCAGATTGGGGAACAAGTGTACTTGCGCATCAAATCGAAGAAGATCTCGTTGTGCATTGGATCATGTGCCAAGATGGCACCATGGTTTGTGGACCCTTCAACATTATTGAGAGGAATAACCATGTATCTATGTGCCCCTTGGCATACAATTACACCCATCTACAAACCTTTGTACACTGTTAGAAACCACTACATGCTCCCAGATCATGTAAATCAACTAGTACACTTCTTATGTCAATGTATTGATAACTCCATGAGGAATCTCACAACAATGTGAACCACTCCTACTCCATGTCACAACCCCACACACCACTGCATACCTATTTACACCTTCATGCTCCTCTTCTTATCGCTTCTCATCGATACATACCCCTATACACTCATAGATGCCATGGTCTAAATTTGACTTAGTAGGCATACGCCTGCATCCTCTCAGTATCACAATCTCCATTACCACACCTCCATAACCTCATATGAGTAGAGCTCCCCTCATGATCCTGTCTCAGAGATATGATGAAAAATTCCCCCTTATGTGCCTATGGTGGTGTCACTATGGTGCTACACCTTCATGACCCTTCTGGTCCATATATCCATGGGAAACATCACCTCCATAGAAGGCATTGTTTTGTGCCTTGTTGATGTCACCTCTTCTTACAATATCTTGCAAGAGTATCTAAATAATCCAATGATCACATAAACATAGAACATGCAAGGATAACTCATGAAGTCTGCCAACTCCCATGTCAACGAAACCTATCAATTTTTCTTTCTTGAACTAGGATAGATACCTGAAGGTGTGTGTCTGCTTAGTCACTAGATCTATCACACAACTACTACCATCACTGACCAAATCCATGATGTGATGGGGAATCCCACCTGTATCCCACTAATACCTTGGCCCTTGAGCTCCTCTAGTAACCATAATCCATGTTAAACTATGGCTATGGATATATCTAGATAGCTAGTTTGCTTCACTAGGTACCAACTCAATACTTCTCACCACTCAAACATTATAGAGGGATAGAATGCAAGAACACCTTTACAGATAAAAGCCTCAACATGCAAATGTGGTGCCCTTCACAACTCATGTCACCTCATCTCATTAGCTTGGACAACACATCAGGTTTGTTTAGACGACTCTACCTTTCTCTCCCCAATGTGTAGAGGTAATCTAATAGTGTTGCAAGCCCCACGTATATATCCCTAAAGAGAGTTATTGTTTGAAAGTAGTGCAACTCTATTGGTTTCTTGGGCATATGTTTTCTCTTCATTGACGACAAGCCGAGAAGATGATTGTTCATCACCCTCCACCATGATCTTCACACAAGCCACTAACTTCCCCTCCACAAATTTCTTGTCATACATAACATCCTCATCTAGCTCACTTCCCACAATGTGCCCTCCGTGTTGAATCATCACTAGAAGCTCCTCACCCTAATTGTTTCCTACTCAGTGCATCATTAGGGGGTTTAAGATGTCCCCCAACATGACTAAGTGTGGTGGCTAACCTAGAGAACATGACTCACCTGACCTCTAACTCATCACTCACCTAGCCTCTAGCTCACTACTCACCTACCCTCTATCTCACCACTCTCTTGTAGGTGGCTACTATTTCGAAACTTTGTCATGGTTGTGGGTACCTCTATGCTTACCTGCACCTAATCAATGGATGGCCCTACAGGTACATTCTCTACTCTCTCTTCCAATGCCTCAACCTGAGTTATCAATGAGCTCTCTAATAGTGGTGAATCTTGAGTCACATCGGGCTGGTCTAAGTTTTCCTCAGAACCAATGGCGTTATTTCCCTCATTCTTAACCTCTTTCTCACATTTTCTATCGGAAAGCACATCTATAAAGTGGGCCTTTCCGTCATTGTATTGTGCCCTGGGGCCCATGGCTCATGATAGGTGAAATAGAGTTTCCTCCTCCGGAGGTCCCTCACGATCTCATCATCTTGTTTCCCTCATCCTATCCCATATTTTTGAGGAGGTTTGGTGCCCTTCCATTTGAATCTCTGAAGCCATTACTACCACTAACCTTGCATCAAAATGGTTTTTTATTTTTAGCACCCATTGTGGCATTGTACCAATTCGATGACATGATTCAAATTGAAAGTTTCACCTAAAAATTGTTGTTTGAAAGGTATATGTATTAAGTTGACATTAGAGGCACACCTCACAACACACCCTCTGTGACCATGCAAATATTTTTTTTTAAAATTGAATAATAAGTAGTTTATATATATATATTATATATAAATATATATAAATAATATTTTTTACTCTATTATTAATTTTATGAATGTCTTTCAAAAATAAATATTATTAAATTTCATAAATAATTGTTTTTTTAAAAACCGCTATAAAATTGAAAATAACAAAACATAGTTATCAATTAAAAAAAAAATAATATAAATAATTAAATATATTAATTAAACCTTGTTTTTTAGATTAGAAGTAACATTATTTTGAAATATAAAATATTAATAAAAAATAGCTTTATAAGTTCACAACGGCCTTTTTCATAAAGAAAAATTTGATTTTCTCCTCACTCCGTACTTGCAAAAAGTTGCAAAAGAAAATCTTGACATTTTTAAAAGTAACGAAAAGGTTTAAATATAAAAACAGATACATGAAATCAAAAAAGCTTTGATTTTATGAAAATAAAAATAAAAATGTTAAAAGGGAATAAATGAAATTGAATATATATATTATATTGCATAATTTTTATATATTATATTGTCAAATTTCTTAAAAGATATATATTATATAAAAAAAAATCAATTATTATTATTTTCACGAATATTGTATTTTGGTGGGATCATTAAACTGCTTAAACGTGCAATGTACAACCCAACTTGTCTGTGTCGGCCTAGGATGATACAAAGCTTGTGCGAAGTGTGTATATATAATATATATATATATATAAACTCCACCAATAATTATCCATGCTACGTTGTTGTTTTGTTCGCACAAAAACGATCAGATGGAGGTAGAAGGAAATGAAATTAATAACCACTATTGCGTTAGAGAAATAGTTGATCGGTTTCTAAGGCATTTATCAGAGCGGCTCAACAGGGGAATGGTATGGAGACGATTAGCCTCACACGAAAGTAGGGACATGGAATACTGTATGAATAAATTAGTAACCGCCATGGTAACAAATCACTCAAATGGATCAGAAAATGTTGCAGAAGCGAACGAGGAACATCGAGAACATCACTTCATCTCCGGCGTAGGGCTTAGATTTATTAGCCAGGCCAACAGATGTCAGTGGCAGGTGGAGAATATATGGGACAATGTCTATATAAATGACATTACAGTGGCTCAAGACTATGAATCGCAAGATCCAATGAGTTGTAATCCAATGGAGGAAAGCATTAGTGTTTTGTACCGAGGGGTAAAGGATTGGAGTCGGCAGGACGGAAATGTTTTGAGCTTCCAATTATTCTGGAGTGGGAGCTTCTCATATTGTGAACAGGTGCTGCAACTCTTGGATGACGTGAATGGTACTAATTCGATACAAATTTTAAGTCAAAAATTTACTCTTCACCCTCAACTTAGAGAACAACATATCGCTCGCTATGAGACTAATCGAGTGGCTGGTGCCTACTCAGTTGTTGATTCTTGTGTATCTGTTATTGTTTCTGACGACCTGGTAGCTACGAGAGGTGGTGATAGCGACGGTGATGGATTGAGAGATGCTGGTGGTGATAGTGATGGAATGTTATGTGCAATTTGTCGTGAAATGATTTTGATTGGACAAGATGCCAAACGATTGCCATGTAATCATCTTTTTCATTATGCGTGCACCACAAGGTGGTTTTTTCGTAATCTCTCATGCCCACTATGCAGATATCAGTTTCGGTAACCGTACATTATAAGGGAGGCATCTAGCCGATTTTGTAAGTCACTGTCATCATTTTGCACGGAGAACTCTGTTTGATAGAAATGATATTTTTAAGTAAATTTGTTGCCTACTACCACGATAATGACATTGCTTTGAAGTATTTTCGATTAAATTCGTACCTTTATCGTGGATAGTTGCGTCTTCCTCGGAAATTTTCCATTAAATTCGTACGTTTATCGTGGATCACATATAGACGTGGATCGTTGCGTCTCCCTGCGAATTTTTGTTGCCATTCGGGTTACAAACATCTAATAGGAATATTAAAGAGGCAGACAAACATAAGTGTGGTAACTTCTTATAAATTATTAAGCGGAACGACTACGGAAGATAAATATTAAGTAGGATAAGTTCTGAAGGTAAGGCTAGTGTGAAGTATTTGGATATTCCTAGCGTTAAATATGGTCCAGTGTTATATTTCTATGGTTTCTTTATTAATGAAGTTGGGTATTATATTTCTATTGTTTATTTACTAATGATATTGATCTCACTTGACATGTTGATGATGATTTTGGATATATTTCCTTATTACATAAGATTATATTCGTTTGTCAGGCTGATATATGGTTAGATTATACAAGATTTTGATTACGAGTTCTTGTAATGAGGGTAGCTTTTGATTATACAAGATTTTGATTCCGAGTTCTTGTAATGAGGGTAGCTTTTTCTCTTCGTGTGTAACATGTTTTTAATTAATATTAGTGATAGTTGAATATGTCATTCGCTATAACAATGTCCAAAACCCAGTTTTTATCTATTTAACTTGTTGCTTATTAATCCCTGTTCAACATATTGTTAAGATTGATTGCTATCGTCTTACAATCATCTAATATTAATTTATTCTAAATTAAATTAAATAATAGTTGAGTTGATGAATCAATGAACGAAGCAAAAAAGCACAACGTTGTGGCCACATTCAGTCATTGAAAATTCGGTCATTGAAAATATAAATGATGTTGTCCTAAATTGGCCATGCAATCCACACACTCATGTCAATTGGTAAAGCAATAGCGCACTCCCTGTTTTGAATCAATAAATACTCACGATTTGAATCAATGAATACTCACGAATGTATTGCAAGCTTTGGCAGACAATCAGAAACTAGGCATAGTACTAGGTAACGTATTCTCGTTCCAAGTAACAAGTTTCCATATATTCTAGTTCGAAGCAACATGTTTCCATATATTCTCGTTCCAAGTAACAAGTTTCTATAAGTCCCTAAAGACGACTTACTCCTCTTGTCATACATCATTTTGGTAAGTCTGTGAATTAAGTAATTAAGAAATTGCGAGATCATTAAGAAATTATAACTTAAATGAAATTCAAAATTCAAAATTATTTTTTGAAGCACAACTTTTTGATTGTTGAAAAGAAAAATGATATGTTCGAACGGCATAACATCGCAGGGGATCTTGAGGCCTCCTTTCTGCTCGTACCCATATTCCTACGCGGACCCATATTCCTGCTCCTACCCATATTCCTGCAGGGGATCTTGAGGACTCCTGTCTGAAGACGACTGAATGAAACTACCCTTTCAAGCTTAGCCACTGGTAGCTGCCTTCTGCGGAGAATTGATAGCCCAAAGCAAACAAACTGAAGGCAATATTATATTACTATCGTTGTATTGGCAATATTATTGTATAAATATCTAGAAATCGCCTGTAACAACCGTATAATGAATGAGAATCCAAGATCGTTGCGGGCAATAACGAGTTTTGGGTAATGGGGATGTTACATATACGTGAGGTCCGGTCGTTTTAATCTTGCAAGGCATCTCAGAATTCCAGCATTTCGGCTTATCACTTGGATGGGCCTCTACTTCATTTGGAGATTGAAGACTGGAAGAACTACATGCGGCAAATTCGCCCATGACCGACAAATCACATCGCAGCGGGCAAGTCAAGCCGGCCCACAAAGGGCAACGATTAAGCAGATAGGCCATCAGGAGGGCTGGAAACCTGGTGGGTGCCGGAGAACCCACCACCCTTACAATTGAACCACAACCCCATTGGTAGTATCCCAAATTTCAATCACAACCAAAATATTTATACATTGTCATACATCCACACAAAACTCATTGCATGTATCCGCCAAACAAACAAAATTGAATCAAACTCAATATACTTAGAAGCCAATTAACAACTAAGGGATCACATGCAGCCTATAACATTAATCGCCAAGAACATCCAATCTTCTGCTGATTTATATATCTTCTGCTGATTTATATAATTTCAATTTTTTTTTCAAGTACAAAATACTATTATGTTAATACCTGGGACCATACCTCCTCCACGAGTAATCATCTAGAGGAATATCAGCCAGCTAGCTACTAATGGCTGGTACTCTAATAGATCTTTTCACTCATAATTTCCTGCAAATTTTGAATATTTCATTCAAATCATGTTAGCTCTTGTTGAGAACACACACAAATGATTATTGCTTGATAATATCAGCCCTTAGGAAACCCAATAATCTGAATTCTTTGAAAGTGACACTTGTGGTCCATCTAAATGTGTTGGCATGTCACAATAGAACGTGTTGACGTCTTGCAATATCAAAAAACATTGGTTAAATGGATCAGTACGGCGTATAATCAATCGGTCCCAACAACATTGGTTAAATGGCTCAGTACGGTGTATAATCAATCGGTCCCGGCAACATTGGTTAAATGGCTCAGTACTGCGTATAATCAATCGGTCTTGGCAATCAAACACAAAACTTTGGATAAAACAAAAAAAACGACGAAATGTTTATTTAAAATATTGGTTAAATGATTAGATACGCCCAAATTAATATGAAATGGATCAATATCGATCGCTATAGTCCCATGCTGAGGCAGGGGACTAATAATTGAGTGTGAAATATTAAAAGCAACCTGTTATCTTTTCCAAACCACTTCTATTTTTAGTTAGCGTGTGATTACTATTGCGCGGGTATTATAGTGTGTAATTTTTTAATGGGATGGTTTTGTCCAGAATAGAAACAACTTTAAGATATTTGAGCATTCGTACACTACTACAGAAAAAGGCAATAATGGATGGGGATACCCAAAACCAGCACTACTAGTCATGCAGATGGTGTTTTTTTGTGGTTTTTTGGATGCAGATTGAATGTTGGTGACGTATTTAGTAGCGTAGATGAGCACTATAGCTTGTGAGGGTAATGAAAGTACCCAAAGACTTTTAGAAGGTAGTTTGAAGGGTTTATACCCCAGCCTTATTTGATTGGTTTTCCATTTGAAATGGTTCTTGTTTGGCCCATTTATTTCGGCAACTGTGCTATTTGTTGAGATAGGCCATCAAAGGGTTGTGTTGAACTAGTGTTGATATCCTTCCTTTTGGGATGATCCTTTTAATCGAGATAAAGATGTTATAGATCATGAGCGATACCCACAAATATAAGAGCCAATATCATCCTTTCCATCTACCGATCTATATCATCCTTTCCATCTACAGATCGGTAGGAAAGATCATAGTTTATAACAACTTGGGTTATAGTGAAGGTAACCACTACCAAAGACAAGGGCAGAGGTAACGATCACACACAGATAGAGAATACTCACAGGAAATGAAAAGGCTCGGGCGTGGGGAATTCCTCATCCTTTTCCTTTTTAGGGCGAGCACACTAGTGCATCCTTTTCATTCTTGAAAGTACATTAGTACTTGGTACCACTACCACAAAGCGTTAACCTTGAATTAGCATAGCTCTAAATCTTTATTCAGTGATATTATTGAAAAATATTAAAATATATTTTTTTATTATGATTTAAAAATATATTTTAAATATTAAAGTATATAATATAATTAGAATTTATATATCAAAAACTATTTTTCATTATAACATATAGCATTATGGCTTCTTTTTAGTCCCGGATCTATCAAGTATCTTGGAGATATATATGGTGCAAATTTCCTTTTTAATGAAAAATTCCTATACATATTTACTAGTCTTGCATTAAGAAATAATGTTTTATCTTTCAAGATTTATCCCTCTCAGATCTGGATAGATCCAAGGTAAAATAGATCTCGTTTATATTAAGCAATTATTAATAAATATGGCTCAAGATTTGTAAATATATTATTTAACTGAAAATGGAGATTAATGTCAATGATTGAATCATTCACACGGGTATATTGAGGAGCTCATATCAATGGATGGGAACAATGACTTCACAATTGTTATAGCCTAAGGAAAGAAATATAATATCACTCTCAAAAATAAGTGGAAGAAAAATAAATATAATATTACATAAAATCAAAATGAAAAGTAATTCACAATGTTTGAGAGAAAAAGCTCAGGATAAAAAATTGTCATCGCTTATATATATGTGGATTTTTTTAATATTTTTGCATAATTGACAAAAGAGATGCATTTCATAGTCGTTTCCTATCAAAGTGAAATCAATATTACTTGTGAAGGAAAAGGAAATATATATTAGATAGAAATGAAAGGTGAAATATGATTATTAGTCACAATTTTTTTTAGAGTGTCTATAATTGTGAAGAGGGGCTATAATAAATATTTTTTCATTTCTTGTTTTATTTTTCCACAACGCGTTATATCATTTTCCATATAATAATAATAAAACCATACATCCCATAATTATTTAAAACCATTTTGTACTTCAAAAACTTAAATAGAAATTAAAGATATTTCACTATATACTCTTAAAACTAGGTGATACAAAACATAAAATTAAAAAATAAGTTTTGTTCATGTTATTAGAGTAAAAAGGGTATATATTGGAAGGTCCATCTTGCTCCTTCCCATCATAATTTTGTGACCTTGATAACTTGTGCATGACTTTCACATCCTTAGTTGATAGGTGATTGACATCCATATTATGCTACATAAACATAACTATATCTAGAAAGCCATATGTGGAGCCTTCATTTTTTCCAAATTTTCATGATTTAACTGAATAATTTTATGCCTATACTAAGTGTCTACAATGATTATTATTTGTTTTACGCATTATTAAGTTATCATTTAGAGGCATTTAGAGTTGACAATTGTTGATCTATGAACTCTTCTTGTTTTGTTAATTTAATGTGAAAATATCATTAATGTCAAGCTCTTTTGTGGCAGGTACTAACATTCCTGTAGTAGCAGTTCCTATACCAGTGATGCCTGCACCAACATTCCTGCACGAGCTTTGCCTGCATTAATTTGGGGCTTTCACACATTGACACATCTCTAGGGAAATATGAAAGAGGTTTTTGTTCAAAGTGGTGTTCGAACACTTCCACATAAGCTAATATACACCCAGGTTGTATAGATTTATGTTTAGGCAATAATTAATGCCTCAGCCCCAAATTCGTAGTAGTTTCCAATTTACCAACTTTTGCCTCATTTTTCGTGCAAGTGAAGGTGAACGAAGACAATATAGAACATGTGTTTTGGTCCCATTATAGGGAGGAGCTACGTAGGTGTGGGAGGATGGCAATTTGTATTTTGTAAATTGTCTTTCAGTTGTAAAATAGGGAATTAGATATTGTTGTGCAGGGAAGGAGGAGTTGCGCACTAGTGGGATGATCCTTGGAGGGGACCACCGAGGTCAGAGCTATATTATTTAATGAATCTGTAATAAAACTTCTGAAATGAATTTCCTTGGCATTAAATTCTGAATTTTGGTTTCTACTTTGAAATGAGTTTATTTGGCAATCACTTCTTAGTAATTTTGTTTCTCCATATTATTCTAAAGATTGTGACTTAATCGCTGCAAGGGAAACGAGTTGGATGGTTGGGCCCACTAGCCAGTTTGTTGCCCCAAACCTCTTAACTTTCTTTTGTTGTATTTTACTTTGCTTGGTGTGAGTGTGATCTTAGATAATTGCACAATATCATTTCATTGCTCTTCTTTCGGTCATTTCATTTTCAATTTCATTCCAAAAGCTTTATTTTACTCATCTGGTTATTCAAGTTTAATATCAATGCTTTTGGATGTATTTTGATAAAGGTTGAACTAAAGTAAACAGTGAATGTTTTAACTGCATCTCTTATTTATTATTACAAAGATTTACCTTGACATCATTACTGCATTACAAATTTTATTTCCAGAATATAGTGGTGAAATAATTGCTGATCAAGAAATTTTGGTTAACTTAACATGTATTCATGATTGCCTTTGAATATTATATGACACAAATTCATGTACTTTTGCAGAAAAAAAAATTATTCCCGCACTTTTGCAGAAAAACATTTATTCCTTCACTTTTGCAAGTAGATGTCAGGATCAGCATAAGGAAATATTGTGAATCTTGTTGACAAAATGATCACATAATTCTTCATTATAATTAAATGTTGCATATATTATAAGGAAGTATTTAATAAAATCAGGCCAAATAACACGAATTATATATTGGTTCTTATTGCATATTTCTCTAACAGTTAAAGTGTTGAATTTTCTTTAAGAGAAGCAGCACATTATTATCTTGATTCTTCTTAAAGCATTCCATTATTTCCTTAGATTACTTGGAATGAAGTTGTTGTGTGATTTCTAGTTTAATTTTATGTTTACAACATAGAAATAATGTTTTAAGAGGTTTCTCATTCTTTATTTCTTGAATCACATTCTTTTGAACGGGGCCTATGTTCCCTTGTCCCCTAGACAACTGAGGAAGACTTACTGTAGGAGTTAACTCAACCCAGAAGAGGAGCCAAAAGTAGATTCCCGGAGTGTGCTTAATTTTCTTTGAAGAGTCTTATTTATTTTTCTTGAATGATGCTCCTTTTGAATTTCTTGCAAGAGCTTGGTTTTTATTTAATAGATCCCTGAGGTCATATTCTGGCATATATTGTGCTACGCCTCTAAGTTTACTTACCCAGATTGACAAATTAAATGTTGGTGTAAATATTGAATTTATACTGCCCGACACCATCAAATCCATCTCTTCTAGGAAAAATCTGTAAAACTTAACATTAATTTGTACCACTAATCCCGTTATAAATACACAAGATCTTTAGCACTAAAATTTATTTCTAGTTGTCATTTCAAAATAATTGTTCTAGTTCCTAGCATTGCACTGTTATTAGTACATATTCCCATTCCACACTCTAGAGGGTATCCTAGCATTCACTTGAATTTGGAGAAAGAAAGTAAATGAAAAGGAAAAGAAAGAAAAGGGCAAGTGAAGGAGAGAAAGGAAGCATAAGGAGACATTTGGATCAACAACGAAAGTTGATTTTTTCTTCATGTAATAGGTTGCATGTGTGATTTCCTTTCTCTTTTATGGATCCATGTTACATCCATGTCATTCTATAGTTACGTGTTGTCATAGATATTGAGATTTGTTAGGTTTCATAGAGGTTTTAGCTTTGTCTTTCCAGTTCCTAGATAGCCATGGCATTATGGGTTTCCCACTTGTTTTTTAATTGGTTCTCAAGTTCCCTATGGTTGTGTGCTAGAAAAATGCTCTGAAGTGTTGTAGAATCTTTGGGTTGAGTTACTAGTTCCCAGATCCTATAGGTTAGATTCTTCTTTATTTAATTAGATTCTTGTTCATCAAAAAATTATCAAAAGTTAAACATGAAGATCACAAGAAAACATAGAACACAAGATATAGGCTTCAATCGACGGAGAAAACCCTTGAGTGGGATATAATAGAGAGTTCTCTTCTTATATAACCATATCAAATGAGACATCCAAGACCCTTCCACCTTCTAGAAGCCAAGTCAAACCCTCCTTTTGGTCAAATTTCAACCTTCCTCTTTCTCTATGAAATTTCAGATCATATAATCCAAAATTATGGGTGTAAAATGAGCTACATATTTCTTCTATTTATATTTATTTAGAGGGGGTAAAACAATCATGTCCCTTGGTGCAAAGCCTCCATAATAGGCATGTCTAACTTGAATTCTAGAAGGATTTGTTGCCCAAAATTCCCGTTTAAAACTATTTTCTCTTTTTATTTTCAGTATTTAAATGGAACTTTACTCTTTGACTTATGAAAAATATTATTTTGAATTTGAAAAACCCTAGAATCATGAATAACATGGTTGACCTAGATGACCAATTGACTTGAGAATGAAAACCATGCTTCGAAAAACACTATTCCTTTTCTTCTTTTGCATTTCACATAAAATATATAATGATATGAGTACAATGACAATTTTGAAGAGGGAACCTAGGTACATTTTCCAACACCAAGGAGCACTGGTGTTGCACAATTTTGATGGATCCTTCTACAAAAAAGATGAGAAATACACAAAAAAATAAGTGTGATTGCAATCACATTTTTCCATGTATTTATAATTTTTTGTGTAGTAGAGTCCATTAGACGTATGAAAAATTAGTACATGTTTGATGAGGAATTAAATTATTCATCTAAAAAGTCCTCATGCTCAAAATTTGAGTAAAATCATAGGGATATAAGTTGGAAATGTGAGTTGAGAAAGTATATTTTTTAGTTTTTATTTTTAATCTTTGTACTTTTCTTACTCCAAAAGTGGTGAATCATCCCCCATGGTTGGCATCATCATATTGAATCCTATTAGTTCTTATAAACTTGATTTTGGTTAAAGACCTTTGTATTGAGGCCCATTTTCTACCTCAAAAATTCTCTAAAAGGAAGCTAATGGATAGAGAAAATGAGTCGATAAGGAGGTGGGTTTGACCACCAAACATGCACTAGGGGTTCTTTCACCATTGGATCATTCCTAAAGATCTAGTCCATCCCTTTACAATCAATTCATGAGGGTGTTTAAGGTTAACCACCATATGTTGAACCATGTAGACTGATGTCACATTTCACAAATGTCTCATGGACAAGTGTATCAAGTGTCACTGTAATGCTAACATATAGTGTATGCATGTGTGTGACTATGTCAACCTTACATGTATGGTCATGGGTTTAAATACACACATAAACATTGATTGTACCTAGTGCCATGGGTCTCAATACAACTACTAACTAGTTAAATAAACACCAACATTATATAATGACAATTGTTAAATAAAAACATAGAAATGGAACCCAACACATTGCACAATAAATCGGTGAACTTGGCCACAAATTAATCCATGGATAAGTCCCCTAGCTTCATCTTATGGAATTCCTTTGCATGATCGTCATAATAATGCTCACTAGATAACTGGACTTAATTTTTTTTTTTTGAAACTCTTCTCGGTGTATTTTCTTTTCTTCTAACTGATGTACACTTTTGACCTCCTCCCACCACAAGGTAGCTTTACCTTGAAACTGATAGATGGCTAGGCAAGCCTTCAAATTACTTTCATATTCATACACCTAAAAGTATTTAATCATATTTAATAGCCAGACCTCTAGATATTGTTCTTTATCCCCATGAAAGGTAGGGGGATTATTCTTTCTTAAATGATTTTGTAATTCAACCTTCTTTCCTTTTTGTACCTTTGTGGATGTCCAACCCGACTTCCCACCACTTTCTGATTTTTCCAATTTTGTTTCCCCTCTTTTCATTTTCTTCCCTTCTAGTTCGGAGCTTTTGTGACTTGATTTTTCTGTCCATTCTTTAATCATCCTTTCTTGTTATGAACTTGCTCTCAGTAATTGTCCATTACTGATCTATAACTGTAATTTTTCCTATTGCAGAATATTCACCATATCAACCAGCTAAGAGGGAAGTGAAGTGCTTCCTTTCCCCATTTCAGTATAGAAATCCTTGCCCCCCAGGTTTGTTGGAGGATTTATTTTCATCATTTTGTCCATCATGTACCTTATGAAGAATACAATAATCATTAACAACTTATATGGTCTATTTTCATTATATGTGTGTGTGTGTGTGTGTGTGTGTGTGTGTGTGTGTGTATGTATGTATGTATGCATGTATGTATTTATATTTCTTAAGTTGGTTCCGTCAAGGCCGAGTGTAGTGCTTGGGCTTTGATACCATTTGTCACACACCCTTACTGATCACCCATAGTAGAAACTTCAAAGTAATCTAAGCAATATCTATTTAAGAAAAAAAAAATATTTTTTGTACCATAGGTGATTGTTCATAACCTTTCTTAATGTATCTTTACTACTATAGGTGCATCATAAGAAAAATTGATATACTTATGCATAAGGAGTCAAAATGCCATTACTATATCCCCCCCACCCATGGTGAAATTCATTATTATAAAACCTTATAATAAATTCTAACACTAACCATAGCCTTATTACACCACTATGGATGCGATATGTAGATATATATTCTCACTCTAATTTGAAAAGCACAAAAAATACTTCCCAACCACGCCATTAATTTTGATTGTACCATACCTACTAGCTCCACCAATTAGGTTCCTCCAACTTGGGTATATCATGTGGTATTTATGCCCCCCTCTGACCCCTTTTTATTTTTTGAGGCTCGAACCATGATCAATGGTGTGTATCTATTGGCAGCATATTAACGGTCCTCCTACTTTGGTGATGCTACCCAGATATTAGTTGGTATTCTTCGATGCTCATTTTGTTTTTTCCATTTCATTGTCAGGGTAATGGTAGCGTCGTGGCTACCTGGCCTTCGCTTTGAAGATGAAGGTGGCAATCTGGTTCATTATTGGCAATTTCGGTGAGCATCCTTCTAGCATGCAGCCATCTTAGGTACCCGAGCACTTAGAATGTTTCTTATATCCATAGTTCGACTTGCTTGTTGGTTATGATTTTTCTTGTGTTTGAATGAATTTTCTCTCTTTTCTTCATAGGGGTTCTTGGATGAAAGAGAGGCAAGCCTCTCCTCAATGCCTTGGTGCCACCATCATCTCAATAGGTATGTAATTTTCTATGTAAACCCAAATTTTGCATGCAACACATCCTTTATTTCTGCCTTGAGCTATGTGATAAATTTGGGATACATTGCAGGCTTTTCATGATTCTTCTTCTCGTGATTCTCCACCCAGAATAGATTTGTGGGAGAGAAATTGGTGGTTGTCCCATGGCTCATAGAGTAAGTTTTTTCTTTTCCCTCAAACCCCTTATCGAAATTTATAACCATATGATTCCCTTTTAGGCTTAATATTTGATTTTTTTGTTGTTGGGTCATAGGCATGTAGGAAGTTCTCTCTTCCAGGGGAACTATTCGGTTTATTTTCTTAGTTCTAGTTACATCTTCCTCATATTTCTTAGGTCATTTCTAATTTTTGGTTCCCGTTACTTGGTGGCAAGTACTATGCTTGGCATCTCCGTACAATGTGGGGTTTTCTCAGTATCCCAGAGTAATGGTTACTCACTCATCTACTATCTTTTTTTTAGGTGGGTACATTTCGTGTGGCTTGCTCAAAGTTACTAGCTATTGAGATAGTTTTCTCTTATTAAGCCTGTTGGCATTATGGTTCTGGTATGATTATATGTTTCAGATGTTGTACTTGATGGCAAAACCCATGGCATGGCTCTCATTTTGATGGAAATAAAGAAGTACGCAGGAGAACAGTTCAGGAGGTGCGTACCCGCACGTATACCGTGCAGGGACCGCATCCAAACACGCAGGTTACCCATTCATGGGGTGCGTACCCCAGTGCACACACTTCAAGGAAGATAAGCGCCCACATGTGGGGTTTCTCATGGTATTTAGCCAACGGTATTGTCTTATCATGGTTTTGGCCTGTGGTATTGTTTATTTTATTATTATTATTGAGCCCCATGATCCTTGATTTGAGGAAGAGCTTGCCTATATAAAGCAAAGGAGATCATTTGGCTTAAGCATGTTTTTGGTGAATATCTTATGAGGGTAAGATCTAGTCTAGATCTAAAAAAGGCGAATCTACTGATGGACTAAGATCTCTTCGGCGCATGTTCAGATCTGTAGATCTGACTGTCTAGGTTCTTTCGGAAGTCTTGAAATCATCTATGCCCGAAGGTACGCAGGTACAGTGAGAGAAAAGTGCGTACATACGCAGGAGCGTAGTGTTTCAGGTGCGCCGGTACGCAGGCATATAAGGGTTTCAGGTGCGTCGGTACGCAGGCACAGAAGGGTTTCAGGTGCGCCGGTACGCAGGCACAGAAGGGTTTTAGGTGCGCCGGTACGCAAGCACAGAAGGGTTTCAGGTGCGCTGGTATGTAGGCACAGAAGGGTTTCAGGTGCGCTGGTACGCAGGCACAGAAGGGTTTCAGGTGCGTCGGTACGCAGGCACAGAAGGGCTTCAGGTGCGGATGACCGCAGGCAGTTCAATGGACTCAGAGCGAGGTACGCAGGCTAGCAGTTGAGTAGGATGCGTACTTGTATGCAGACTAGCAGTTGAGCAGGGTGCGTACTTCTATGCAGGCAAGCAGTTGAGCAGGGTGAGTACTGTAAGCAGGCAAGCAGTTGAGCAGGGTGCTTACATAAGCAGGCTAGCAATTGACCAGGGTGCTTACTTCTCTTAAAATCTTTGTTTATCATTGTTGTGTTCTGGGTTTGGTCCTATTATTGTTGATCTGGTTACTACAGTTGACTGGGTGATTCTCTTATACTTGATGATCATTTGATGCTTATGGATCCAGTTTGAAAATTTATGAAAAGTGGTCCTTGTAAGAAAAGTAGTAGGGGGTTGTAGCTCCCTTCTAGGAGAAACTGGAAAACGAGAGAGAGTCGTAGCTCTCTACAGGTTGCAGCCTGCGTACTGGTAAGGGACTGCACCAGTACAAAACCATTGTAAAAGGAGTTTCTGATTTGAAAGAAGATAGAGACATATTGCAGCAGGTGGTTTTCACCCACATTGGGTTTCCACCTTACATCTTGTGTTCTTTGGTGTGACTATCTGTTTTCTTTGTTCATGCTCATTATTTTATGGTACTGACATGCAAAACAAATTCAAAAAACAAATAAGGAAGATTTATTAAAAGAATTAGATAATACTGATTCACCCCCCCTCTCAGTATTATTTC
>APFE031428151.1:0-13334 GCA_000404065.3 Pinus taeda
GCTAAACCCCAAACCCCTAACACTATAGCCTAATTATTAAAGCGTAAATCATAAACCCTAAAATTATTTACTAAGGTATTATAAACCCGAAACCCTAAAGCCTAAAGGCATTTATTAAGGTCTTATAAACCCTAAACCATAAGTTACTTATAAAATTTTATAAACGATTTTGTAACTTTGTCTTAAGTGCTTATTAAAAACATTTTATACAGTGTTATAAACCATAAATCCTAAACCCAAAATATAACGCTAAGGATTTTATAACGTTTAAAATGACTTTTGTACTTATTTAAGTGTTTATTAAAGATTTACCTAAAATTTTTTATAACCCTAACCCAACGTAAACCCTAAACCATAAATAGTTACCCATTTTATAAAAACTTTTAAAAACTACTTCTAAATTTTAGTTAAGCGTTCATAAAAGAAAATCATCTAAAGGATAAACTACAAACGTAAACTGTAAACTCTAAAAATCCATACCAAATTCCCCAACCATTAACCTAATCATTTTATAACATTATAAAAATCTTTTGTAACTTATTAAGTGTTTAATTAAAATCATTTACTAAAAAGTTATAAACCCTAGGCCTAAACCGTAAGCATTTTACAACATTTAAAGAAGCGTTTTCACTTTTATTCGAGCTTATTAAAATCATTTACTAAAGTATTTATAAAACCTCTAAACCCTAATCCGCAAAACCCTAAAGCTAAAAATTGGAGATTTATAACATTTAAAAAGAGTTTTGTAACTTTCTATTGTAAGTATTTATTAAGAATTAGAAAGTGTTAATAAACAGTAACGTACCGTACCCTAATCATTTAGATATACAGTTTAAAAGATTTTTTATGTTTATTTAATTGTCTTTACTTAAAAAGAAAAGGCATTTACTAGTGTTATAAACTGTAAATCCTAAACACTAAACCCTAGACCCTCGACCCAAAACCCTAATCATTTATAGCATTTTAAAAATGAGTTTCTAAATCTTATTTAGGTGTTTATTAAAACCATTTACTAAAGTGCTATAAACACTAAACCCTAAGCAGTTTATAACATTTTAGAAAGTGTTTTGTCACTTTTATTGAAGTGTTAATCAAAAGAATTTACTAAAGTTTTATAAACCCTAAGCATTTTATAATATTTTCGAAATCATTTTGTAACTACTATAAATCATTTTATAAGCATGTACTAAAGTTTTATAAATCACAAAACCTTAAGAATTTTATAAAATTTTCACGACTGTTTTTAAAATTTTTAAGTGTTTATTAAAAAATTTACTAAAGTGAAGATAAAAACATAAACCATAAAATGCTAAAACCTAAACAGTAAAACCTAAAGCATTTTATAACATTTTAACAAATCATTTTATAAACTTTTTCTAAAATTTTTATAAGGAAGAATTTAAAAAAGTGTTATATACTTTAACCCTAAACCCTATGTACTTTATAAAATTTGAAATCATGAATCCTAAACCCTAAGAATTTTATAACATTTTAATAAGTGTTTTGTAACTTTTTTAAAGTATTTATTAAAATATTCTACTAAAATTTTTAAACCCTAAAAGCTAAATCCTAAACCCTATCTATCTTATAACATTTTAAACCCTAATTATTTTGTAACATTTTAAACCCTAAATCCGAAACCATAAGAATTTTATAACATATTAAAAAGTGTTTTGTAACTTTTTTTTTAAGTCTTTATTAAAAGAATTTATTGAACTGTTATAAACCCAAATAATTTTATAACATTTTAAACCCTAAACGCTAAAATTTTTATAACATTTTAACAACCATTTTGTAGCTTTATTTAAGTGTTTGTTAAAATCATTTGCGAAAGTGCTATAAACCCTAAACATTTTAAACTCTAAACGCTAAACTATAAGCATTTTATATTTAACAAGTATTTTGTAACTTTTTTTAAGTGTTTATTAAGATAATTTACTAAAGTGTTATAAACACTAAACCTTAAACCCTAATCATTTTATAACATTTTAAACACTAAACCCTAAATGCTTTACGGTAAACCATAACCATTTTATAACATTTTAAATAGTGTTTTGTAACTTTTATATAAGCGTTTATGAAAATAATGTTCTAAAGAGATATAAACCATAAACCCTAAACAAAAATCATTTTATAACATAATAAAATGTGTTTTTTAAGTCTATATTGAAAGAAATTACTAAAGTGTTATAAACCCTCAGAATTTTATAATATTTTAAAAATGGTTCTGTAACTTTTATCTAAGTTTTTATTAGAAGCATTTACTAACGTGTTATAAACCCTGAACCGTAAATCGCAAAGCATATACCCTAAACACTAAAACCTAAGAATTTTATAACATTTCAAAAGTAATTTTGTAACTCTTTTATTTAAGTGTTTATTAAAATCATTTACTAAAGTGATATAAACCCTAAACCCTAAAACCTAAGCATTTTATTACATTTAAAAAACCATTGCGTAACTTTTATTCAAGTGTTTTTTAAAAGAATTTACGAAAGTGTTATAAACCATAAACCATAAACCACAAATCGCAACCCCTAAACCCTAAACCCTAAACTCTAAACATTTTATAAGATTTTAAAAAAATTTAGACAACTTTTATTTAACTTTTTATTAAAATCATTTAGTGTAGTGTTTGAAATGGTAAACCCTAAACCCCAATCCCTAAACCCTATGCATTTTATAACATTTTAAAAAGAGTTTTGTAACTCGTATTTCAATGTTTATTAAAATAATTATTAAAGCCTTATAATTCTTAAAACCTCAAAACCTAGACCCTAAGACAGAAACCCCAAACACTACATCTGAAACCCTAAGCATTTTATAACAATTTAGAATGTGTTTTGTAACTTTAATTTAAGTGCTTATTAAAAGAATTTTCTAAAGTGTTATAAATTGTAAACCCTAAAACCCTAAACCCTAAACCCCAGACCCTAAACCATAAACCCTAAGCATTTTATAACATCTAAAAAGTTTTTTGCAACTTTTATTTCATTATTTAAAAATTGTTATAAACCCTAAACCCTAAACCCTAAACCCTAAACCCTAAACCCTAAGCCCTAAGCCCTAAACCCTAAGCATTTTATAACATTTTAAGAATCATTCTGTAACTTTTAGTTAAGTGTCTATTAAAATAATTTACTAATGTATTATAAACTCTAAACCCTAAAAATTAAACCCTAAACCTTAAGAATTTGATAACATTTTAAAAAGTGTTTTGTAACTTTCATTTAAGTGTTTATTAAAAGCATTTACTAAAGTGTTACAAACCCTAAATCCTAAGTATTTTAGAAAAATTTTAAAATTATTTTGTAAATTTTATTTAAGTTTTTATTGAAAGAATTTTTTACAGTGTTATAAACACTAAACACTAAACCCTAAAACCAAAACCATAAACCATAGACCCTAAAGCCTAAAGCCTAAATCCTATGTATATTATAACATTATAAAAAGCATTTTGTAACTTTTATTTAAATGTTTATTGAAAGGATTTACTAAAGTGTTATAAACCCTAAACCCTCAAACCTAATATTTGAACCCTAAACCCCAAACGCTAAATCCTAAACCGTTATCAGGGTGAGAGAGAGAGATATGGTGCGAGAGAAAAAAAACATATTTTAAAATGTTATAGAATGTTTAACATTTAGAGTTTATGGTTTATGTTTTAGGGTTTAGGGTTTAAGGTTTATAAAAATTTAGTAAATTCTTATAATAAACACTTAAATAAAAGTTACAAAATGATTTTTAAAATGTTGTAAAATGCTTAGGGTTCAAGGTTTAGGTCCTTTGGGCCAAAGGCGAGACCCAACCTCAAAGCATAAATTACCAAATAACTAATAAAAAACCATGCACATGTAAATACCTATGGTGTTCCACTCGAGCAGGAGAGGAGACACGAGCTGGCAGAGTGATGAAAAGGCTTCATTTCCACTAGAAGCAAGGTTTCATAACCAAACCACAATTGTCTTCATACTAGGGTCCCAAGGGCAGACCACGAAACCGATGTCAAACCACTTCAAGCTACTAAAAGTTACATCTTCCTTCCTCACTCAAGGCAAGAGCCCCAATGAAGCACCATAAACATAGATCCGACCGCTATTAAACTCCTTACCACCCAAGCTCATTGCCAAAACTGTCGAATTGAGCCAAATCATGTACCAAGGTTCACATTTATCGTTAGAGTGCTTGAGGAGGAATGTAATGCTAGAGGAGTAAGTATGAAGTCTTGTCATCATCACAACATTCATATGCGCGTAGAGGGGAGGGAGGCATGGATGGTCGATCACATACCATTTGTATCAATGCATGCCCACCTCCATTGGGCAAAAGTTGCTACTATTATCAAGGGAACTTTTGAACTTATTTTTGGAACCAACTGATATCAGTTTTCAAATGGAATACATGTGTGATTTTCCTTTTGGAAAACCACAATTACATACTATAAAATTCATGCAAATTTTATTTTGTATTTTAAATGATACATATTTTTCTTTTTAATTAAGTTCAAAAAATAACATACCTCTCAACATGTTCATGTTTCTAATTTGATTAGGGTATGTCGAGCATCTATGGTGTCTTTTATAAAAGTATATAGTTTGGCTATTACAACAGTTGCGAGTTACCCAATTTATGATATATCTGTTTATGGACTTAGGTAAATGATTATTCCCTGCAAAGTCTAGTGGATTGACTTCAATGTAAAAATATTGTCCAAGTGATGTTACTAACCATTCTCTATAAGAATCTAATCATGAGATTAATTTATTTATAGAGAAGGTATACTACCATGGATACAAAATTTGTTGCAGTTTGGAAATTATATTGTGGGTAGTGTTTCAACTTTTTTATGTCATAAATTTTCTATCAACCTATCCATATATTGTTTTCTTTTATCCTATAAAGACATTCTACATGAGTCAAAAGTCTTTGAAAAGTATTAATTCAGAGTATTGAAGTACTCAAGTATTGAGGGGTTTGTGGTTGCATTATATTAGATATCATTTTCTGGGGTTCAACTATGCTAAGTAAGTCATCCATATGTGACCATTTCCATGGGAGGTAGTCATAATTGAGTAATTGCTCATGATTTTTTAATATTCCACTTATTTCACTATGATTTCAATGATTATATTTTCAAATTGGAAGTTGGTAGTTTTTTACATTCTCCCACTCTCTGAACTCAACATGTTGAGCTACTTGATCTGTTGTTCAATGTTAGTTTTGCTATGCTAATTTTAACTTCAAATTTATAAACAAATGCTTGTAAATTTCTTCATGTTGATCGTTCTCTTATGGTGTTTATGATTGTAAACAGGTAAATTTTATCAAGTTTTACGTGAAATATAAGAGTAAAATAACATAAAAAACAAGTGTTGAACAACAAAAAAGTACAAAAAACCATCAACATGGACACTTAACATAATTTTTTGATGAATGAGTCCACCCCTCCTAGGCTACATCTCCTTGGTCTATCTTCCATGGATTGGGACTCTCTATTAGCTCAATATCGAAAAAAAATGTTCTTGACCAATATCTACTGCTCCTTAGACCTACTTCAATGTGTTTAGAATGCTCAAATTAGCTAGGAACACCTTTTGCTGAGCTCAATTTGGTTGAATTTTTCTTCAGGTGTGATCAAAATAGTTTTACGTAGGAAAACACCTCTAAAACTAGAGGAACTCCACTCAAATCCACTAAGACTGGAATTAGCACCAATTTTGGAGGTCCACCAGAATTTCTGCCAAGTTAAAATGAAGTTAATTAATGTTAAATGTGTTTAATTAACCACTGAATGTGATTAGCACAAACCGTAGTTCTACTAACCGTTAAATTCGGCGGCATTGGTGGAGGTTGACACGTGGAACGGAATAACGCTAACGATTATGTTTATGGTAACAATGGAATACATATAACTGTAACTGCCAATGGAGCATTCAGATGGGAGGGCTTACCTACATGTTGGCCCTCCTAACCCAAAAATCACATTACATTAAACTTTAAATAGGTGTGGTAAACATAATAGTTAAGTTGTAATGCGGTGGTGTAATGAAAATGTGTTATGTTTGTTTGGTGCAAGTCTTGGTTTTAACCCCCCAGTGTACCAAAAAATATTTTTACATTGCATGTTGAGTCGAACTTTAGGGAGGGACATGTGGTGGCCTCCAGGCTTGCCACTTTTCCCCTCCTCTAATCTAGGTGGATGTTAGTGGCCACCCACCTATCCCATTTAGACCCCCACAACTATCTCTTTCAGTTTTTCAGTTTTCGTAATTGTAGCACAATTTACTATTTTTAGCAGTTTTTTCGGGTCCTGAACTTCCGGAGCTATTTTGAGGCCCTAAACGACGTTTTCCCAAAGTGGTATTTCTCGGATAGATATTTCTAACGAGCTAACATACGCGTCAAATAGAGATCGTATGCCAAAGTTACGACCCCGAGAAATTGATGTACCAATTTACCCAAAACAGGGCCCACAATTTGGCGTTTCATCTTGTAAGATTAGGTTTTGGAATGTGAAGGGTTTTTCATTGTTTCTCAATAATAAATAGGCCTTCGAGCCTCATTGTAAGACAGTTCGGAACAGTTCAGAGGCATGTAGCAGCCACATCTCTTCTCAGAGATAAGCTACCATCGCCCTAGCTGGTTTATTCCATTTCTGGTTGTAAGCATATTTCAGTATTTTCCATTAATGAAATGAAGTATTATTTCCGCTGCATCTTTGTGTATATGGTTATCTCTGTATTTTGTTGCGTTCCTGTTTAAATCCGGATTAGTGGTATCAGAGCGGTCTGCTTTTTCTCTATTTTTCTTTTCATGTCCCCAACGAGGTCGCGATATAAGGAGTTAGGGCTTGAACTGGTTGAACCTTTGCAAGACCAGCCTCGCAAATCTCGATGGCCTCCCATGGCGGATGAGAAGAAAGATGAGGGGCAGGAGTACCTATCAAAATCTTGCTTGAAGAAGCCCTCGAGCGACAAAGGAACGCGATGATGGAAAGTTTTGTGCAGATCCTTCAGCGGCTACCTAAAGGTGACGCATCGGCTTCCAACAGATACTCTGGAAACGCCACACCATTTAAGGTACAAGTGAATTTTGAAATCCCCATCTTCGAGGTTAAAATAGACGCAAATTAGGTAGATAAATGGTTAAATCTGCTAGAGGGTTATTTTTCTGTTCATGAATTTTCAAGTCGGGAAATGATTATTTTCGCTCTTCTCAAAGCAGCCCCTCACGTCAAGGACTGGTGGAAAACCTACTGCGAGAAGAAGGTTGAAAGCACAGGCTCACTATTTTCAGCCGCACCCACTTGGGATTCATTTCGGGAAGCTATCAAGGAGCAGTACTACCCTGTAAAAAGCTACGAGGACAAATACATCATATGGAGCGCACTGCGGCAGGGACGAGACCAAGATGTGCCAGAGTCCACAAACATTTTTCATACCGTTTGCACACAGTTGGGTATCAAAGATTCTGAGCTGCATCTGGTACTCAAATACCACGGCATCCTACATAGATACATCTAGGAAGAGATGGAGTTCTTGAACATCTCCTCACTCGACACAGCATACCGATACGCTGTCAAAATCAAGCAAAAGTTCAAACAGAAGAAGCGAGACTTTGGATTTGCAATCCGAAGCCCAAAGGACAAAGCCAAGGGGGGGTGACCCAAGACAACCCGTCGAAGCCGCAAGAAAATAACAACACCACAAAGCCGAAGAAGGACACAGGAAAGTGGTGTGAGTTCCACAAGAGTCCCACTCATAACACAAGTGAGTGTCGGACCAAGCAGTCGCTGGTGGCCGAGTTGAAGGCTTCCGAATCAGATGCATGTTCTGACCCTGAGCAAGAACCCGACAAGGGGAATGGCAAAGGGAATCAGATCATTGATGCGGATCCCAGTGCCACTGTTTCCACTGCCAAGATCCAGAAGAATGAGCCCGAAGAGCCAGAGGAGAGGGAACGCCTTTTCGACTCACAGATGTGGGTGAAGGGTTCGCCGTTGCAATTCATTGTCGACAGTGGCAGCCAAAAGAACCTTATTTCAGCAGAGGTCGTGAAGCGGTTGGGCCTACTGACTACACCACACCCACAGCCGTACAGTATCGGGTGGCTTCATGAAGGATGAGATCTCAAAGTTCGCCAGCAGTGCCGCCTTCCCTACAGCATCAAACCATTCACAGATGAGGTATTCTGTGATGTTACACCTCTGGATGTTTGTGATGTATTATTAGGCCAACCATACTTGTGGAGGTGACATGCTGTGTATGAGTCAAGGCCTCGTGCTGTCCTTATTTCTTTGAATAATTCATTATACAGGATACTGAGGTAGCCCCACCTCCCGCCACATCTTTGATCACTACTAAGAAAGGTAGCAAGTTCATCTCCCAGACTAGGAAATTAATTTGTATCGTGGGCTCCCAAAGTAACGGGAAGATCGTTGCTACATCCATGACCCCCGCAAAGGGTTCCTCCACACAGCAGCAGCAACAGAGGGATACATTCATGATAGAACACAGGAACAACTTCTCCTCAACCACAGGGGTACCACACAAGTTTCAGGTGGGCGACAAAGTTTGGTTACATCTCCAGAAAGAACGCCTTACCAGAACCCATCAGAAACTCCGACCACTTTGACATGGTCCTTACACCAGTAACAAATCTATGGGAAACAATGCTTTGAAGCAAAACATTCCTCCATTCCTTCGCTTGGACCGAGTGTTCAATGTGGACCATCGTCGACCATGCTTCCCACCATTTCTAGACACATCAGATATTGCAGAACAGCTCACCAGAGACCTAGCTCAGCAGAAGCTTCCTCATCTCAAGGACGAACTCAATGTAATGGGGAACATTGCTTCCTAAGGGGAATGATCTAGGTGGATGTTGGTGGCCACCCACCTATCCCATTTGCACCCCCACAACAGTCTCTTTCAGTTTTTCAGTTTTCGTAATTGTAGCACAATTTACTATTTTTAGCAGTTTTTTCGGGTCCTAAACTTCCGGAGCCGTTTTGAGGCCCTAAACGATGTTTTTTGGGATATCTGGGGGCAGCATGGGTCCATGGACCAATGCTTCCCTTCCCAAAGTGGTAGTTCTCAGATAGATCTTTCTAACGAGCTATCATACGTGTCAAACAAAGATCGTATGCCAAAGTTACGACCCCGAGAAATTGATGTACCAATTTACCCAAAACGGGGCCCACAATTTCGCGTTTCATCTTCTAAGGTTAGGTTATGGAATGTGAAGGGTTTTTCATTGTTTCTCAACAATAAATAGGCCTTCGAGCCTCATTGTAACACAGTTCAGAATAGTTCAGAGGCATGTAGCCGCACATCTCTTCTCAGAGATAAGCTACCATCGCCCTAGCTGGTTTATTTCCATTTCTGGTTGTAAGAATATTTCGGTATTTTCCATTAATGAAATGAAGCATTATTTCAGATACATATTTATGTATATTGTTATCTCTATATTTTATTGTGTTCCTGTTTAAATCTGGATCATCCTCGTTGGTCCTCCATTAACCAAAAAAATCATGCCAAGTCACCACATTTGATAACCAACCAAAATATGACACTTGTAAATGCCTAATTGGACCTTTGACCATTGTTGACCTTATGCACCTTCCATGTTAGTAGTACGAACAGTTGATTGTGCATTTTCTTTTAAATTTCTTCTGCTTCACAGAGTAGACACAACATGATATCTTCCCCATACGAACTTGGATTTCAGTGAAATGAGTTGCCTTGGGATAATTTTGTCGAGAATGACATGCTTGTTTAGGTCTCGAGCCATTCTGAGAAAATTTATTTTTGAGCTAAATATTGAGCACTTGGTCAACATTCAAGGGTGGTAGCCAAGCATGTGTGGAGTGAAAAGGAGGAGGAAAAATAATTTAGCACCATTATTAGGAATTCTTCACAAATGAGCTTAAATCCAAGGGGTGTACAATTTTTGAGTAGGATCAATGTCATCAAGAGGTAGCATAGCAACAAGGCTGGTGGGCCTTATGTTGTTGAGAATCACTAGACACGAATATTTTATTTTGAGGCCCTACATTGTAGGCACATGTTTCATTTTAATATCAAATGCTTCATATCACCATAGTTACTTCACCCAACCTTTAGAGGCCAGTATCTCTCCCTTTCATGCTCATTTTCTTCTTTTTTTCAAATTTATGTGTTTGTTTCCTCCACTAGATTATAGCTTTAGGTTACAATGCACATATGACATAGGATTTTGCTTTTCTTCACCATGGAATCCATGAGTTCGATAAGGGTTTAGATAATATGAAGATTGTAGTGCATATAAGGTTGGTAACTTCGGGTGGAGGAAAGCAAGGCCAAATCATGACAAATAATATTGGTATTAGTGTTATGGTAGACAAGTTGCTTGTACTAGGGTCCAGAATTATAACAAATGTATTTCCCATCAAATGGAAAAACCAAATGAAAGAAAGAAAATTGGAACATGAAGAAGGATAATATCGTTCAAGTGACATTTGAAATTTCATCTAATGGGTATTTGTAAGCCAACCACCATAAAACTAGACCTATTACTAGCTCACTCATATGGACATCACAACACATGTATTATAGAATATTATTCATTTTCTTAACTTAGAAGTTATGAGTGTTTAAAATTGTTGTTATTGATGTCAAAGGTTGTCCAAAGGAAAGAGGAAATTACATAGTCAAAAAGGATATTATGATACTTTTCTAATGGTATATGGAACTCCCTCTAATTCTAGAGGAAAGAGGACATATAAAATATCTTTCAATATGACCCAAAAAAACTAGAATCAGACCCCATTTAGATACCGTATCTTTGAAGGTTTATTTTCTCAAAATACCCAACTCAAATGGGAGCATAAGATATATGGTTATAAAGATGATGCCAAGATGTTTCGAATTGTATATGGCACTCCTAACCCCTCAAATTTGAGGTTAAATGGATTTTTTGATACTCACTATACATTATGGCATTTGAACAAGTCATCCCAACTAGTGGACAAGCCATGTGACGTAACTCCATGGCATACCCAAAAATTTCACTGTTAGGCTCCATTAACTTAAAAATTTGGTCTCTATTATAGTTAGATTTTGACCGTATTTACTTGTACATTAATTTTAGTTATTATATGAACACTATCATTGAGACATTCATACCAATTTCAAATAAAGTTGAATAACCCCAAACGTTGGTCGTTGATGTGATATTTTTATTTCCTCAATAAATCTTATATATTGGATGAATATTAAGCATATTATACTTCCATTCATAACTTGGTTAAGTTGGAGGTATGATTCCACATACCTTATTATCATGCGAATGGTTATTATTCAGAGAGCAATGAACCACATTAATACTCTTAGGCATACTCTTCAACAAGATCTCTTCAACACAATCAATGGAATAATCCTTATGCCTAACGAGATTAGTTATTCTAACTTGTCGGTACCTTTATTACTTCATAGAAGCATGAACATAGATATACGACATTTTTTATTGTCTAATTTCTACATGCACTAGAGTTTCCACTTGATATTAGATATAACAACTATCTTAACACTATTATATGACCATTTCATAGTAATGAATTCAATGATACATTATGAAAATCATTAATATCAACACACTATAATTATCATTGTCCAACTCCTTAAGCATGGGTCTTTATCTCCCATTCATCAGATGGATATTCACTCCATCCATGCTTATCTAGAATCACATCTAAAAGTTTATCATTAAATATTCATTTCTATCCCATTCCTCATGGGATTTGGCAAGAATCTCCTCTCTGTTGGTGCTCTACCCTCCAAGTGATTTATTTTATTAATCTATTCAATAACACATTTTATTTTCTTATTACATATCACCTATATTTCCTCATCTTAGGTGTATAATAGTTTAACCCACAAAGGAGGGTATGAAACCTAGCTTTCCTCATCTTAGTTTTACAAACATTTAATACAAAAAAGAGGATATCACACCTAGATCTAACTTAGGTTTACAATAATGTATTACACAGGGGAAGGGAGTTACATAGTCCCCTGTTTAAATTTTACGCCATCCTCGATGTATCACTATATCATGTCCTTATTCATAGGTAGCTAGTTTTGAATCAATAGATTTCACTTCTCTACCATCTGTTGCAATTTTTCTGATGTACATATGCCACAAGGAGTGCAACCAAAATCTCTCCTTCCATACCTACATCAGTCTCAAGGAGTGCTCCCAACATCTCTCCTTCCATAGCAACCTATCACACATTGTTTTTTTCAAACCATTTGTGAGAATTTATCGATGCAAAGTTTAACTATGATAAATATCATAATCTGTTATTATTAAAGCAGTTATTGCTTATCATTTATTTTATCTGCATATGCGCACACTATAAAAGACTTGAACATTTTTTTAGTAGGTGAGCTTTCCATCTTTTGCATGGCTACTATTCTCAATGTCCCAATTTGATATGTCTTCCTGAAACCTATGATTTTTTTTCCTACCCACATTTTGATTTGATCTTGGGTATGTGCTTAGTAGTTTTCTCAAAGTATTCATCTCGCCATGAACATTACATGTGCTTAAATTAAGATCCAGTTGAACGAACTTGATTGTGTGTTCCTATTTAATATTCATGAAAACTATTGTGGTACTCAATGCTCATTGTAGACATTGATAATAAGGAAATGAGCTCAATTGGCTATAGGAAGAATGTTGGTTTAGTTATATATTTACGATTCCGTTTTCATAATTGGTGAAGAATTCTTGTTTGTTAGTATTTTCCTCATGTCTGGGGGATTCATTTATTCTAAATGATAATTGTTTGAATTAAAATGAACAACTAAGCTACATTATCAGCTCGAAGCAACATCTTTCGATAATTAATGATTTCTCTTATAATTTATAAAAATCCATGGTAACAAATATCCTTTCATACAATGATATTAGGTTGATACTATGAAAGATTGAGGCATGATAGGTTACAAATAATTTCAAACATTTTATTATATAGAAAAAGTACAATGTTTGGTAATTTCACACAATTTTCCACATAGTGTTATAAGTTAGTTCAACTTTTATCTTTGATCATTGATTACCTGTAACAAAAATTTCTACGCCATGACTACATATTTCCCTTACATAGCATAACCTAGAATTTTGTTATGTTTTCATCTTTAATAGTTAATGTGTTGCATTGAAGGATTATGATAAAATGAGTTAATGTGTTGCATTGAAGCATTATGATAAAATGCGTTAATGTGTTGCAATGAAGCATTATGATAAAATAAGTTAATGTGTTGCATTTAAGCATTATGATAAAATGTTCTTCT
>APFE031428170.1:0-11024 GCA_000404065.3 Pinus taeda
TCATTGTATTATTTCACTGTATCTCTACAATTTTTGGCTAAGGAAGACCAGGGTTTTTGCAGTCCTTTTTGGGATTCTTGTGGTTACATGTATTGATGGTGTGTTTCTCTATGTACCTGTAAGTGTGTTATGTGAATCATTTCCTTTCTTTTCCTTCTGCATATTAAACAAACAAAGTGTTAAAGTAAGAATTCATGACTGTCATGCTCTGCTTTTAAGTTTGTTTAATTTCAATGTTTTCTAGTGTTTAGGGAGGATTCAAAGTTATTGTTTTCCCTCCTTAGCTCCTCACCTGTCTTTCTCATCCATTCACCTCAGCTTAAGGCATCAATACTGTCTCCTATCTCGCCCCAAAGAACCCCCTACAGAAACTGTGTCAAATCCCCGCACCCAAAATTGCCACTTCCTCAATTTGCCACCAAAAACCCAAAAATTTCAAAATCAAACCTTCTAATCAATTTACTAGCCTAATATCAGTGTTGCCTTGTTGGTCATCTCCCTTATTGAAGATTTTACGAGATAGACCGGAGAGAGCCTTCTCCTGCCCCGTAGGGCTAGCTACGAGGCTGAATGGTTTGATGTAGCTTTGATATTTGCCTTTCTCAGCCGGAGGTGAAATGTCAAATGCTAACAGGACAATAGGAAGCCTTTTCATTTATCGAATATTGGCGATGCAGATGCTAAGAATATTAGCGTGCTTGGCAAGGGTCGACCCCAGAAAATTCTGATTCTCAATACGCTCTTCAATACCAAAAGATACCCAATCATTCGAGTGATGGTTTCATTACTTTGGTTGATGGTTTCTCGAAGTCCGTCTGTTAAGTTTCTTAGGAATGAACTCTGTGTAGAAATAACTTTACAAAAAGGTAAAAATTCCACCCAAAATCTGGATGAAGAAGGTGAAAATTTATATTTGAATAAGAAATTATAGCAAAGTCATATTTTTTCCATCGATGATGTATGGGGAGAGCATGGTGTGGAATTGCGGGAGAAATTGGCTCAAGTTGGCTGTACAACGGCCTGTAAGGGAGCAATCCAGGTCCAAAATTATTGCCAGTTCCCGACATCACACTGCCCTGTTAAAACTCAAACTGGAAATGAATTTAACTAGCAGAGAACTCGCAAGAAAAATGATGAACAATGGAGTAATGGTAGGCATGATGAGCATTGTGCAGGTTCTATTGGACACCATGGTAAATGAGGTAATTCGTGTTACGATGTAGCAGAAATCCAGAGTAGCATCCCTGGAGTTATGTTATTTTATTCACAGGACATCGGTTTTGGATTGCAAAGAGAATAACAATATCCATGTCGATGGACTCTGTGAGAATAGAAGACCATGGGCACACATCATTCATTAAGATCTCTGTAGTTTACAGTGATCACACAACTCTCCACCAAAATTGCATTTAATCCCCTGAACCAAGTAGACGATCCCTTCTGTGTTGCTGCTACAATCGAAATAGCTATTACCTGGCACTCCGCGGTTTTCATTTTCATGTCAAAATTTTGAGCGCGGGACTGTTGAGTTTGAATTTTCATTTCAAAAATTTTCCCGCATAACTGAGTAGTTTGAACTCAGCGCGAAGATGACATTGAACACATGTGCATTCATGTCATTAACTACATCGGAGAGGGGAAAGTGTGAGCAATGAACCGTGCTGGAGCATGAGCCGTGTAGTTGCCGAAAAATCCCGATGAGTTTATGGTATGTATGAGCATACATGATCTTTTAATATTATGATAGGAGCTTGCACTAAGGTCAATCATTACCTTAGCCATTTGTTTTTAAGAATTGCCTATTTGACCACCTGAAAGAATTTGAATATATGTACAAGGCATCCCTAAAACTTGTTTATGAAAACATGCTTTAAAAAGTGTTTCTTTGCTTAAACCGTATTTCTGTGTAGATAGAGCCGTAGGATGACATTCACTTTTGTCATATGGAACAAACAATTCTCCTTTAAAACTGTATTCCCAATGAAAAGATTGAAATGCATGTGTGAAATCCTTCACGATTGAAATGCATCTGCAAAATCCTTACCGAAACGTAGTGGTATGGTTGTGTCCTGCTCTAGTACTATTCTTGGTCTTTCTGCGAAGTCACCTATGCCAAAAAAAACAAATAGTATTTTATCAGATTCTATAGGTTGTAGAGTACTCGATTGTTTTATGAATCTTCTACACAAACATTTATTCCACAACAAAATAATTGTATCCAAAACATAATATAGAAAAAAAATTTATTAGTAGTAGATATTTTTAGAAGAAAAAATTTCTTTTTCTCTATATTATTTAAAAAGCTAGTACCTTGCAAATATTTCTTTCTTTCTTTTCATGCATCATTTGCCTCTGGATGAAATCTCACATATAATCTGATTCTTAAATCACTAAGTTTCATAATATCCAATTTTGTTATTGCTATCAAATTAGTGTTGCCAAAGTATCACTTTTTCACGACTTTCTCATGCTATTATGTATTTACAATACATTTCCCCCAAAACTATGGCACGTTACTGCAAAATACCGAATCCACTATGAGTAATTAGTCCTATAAGAATTAATCATAAGTGCTATCAGTATTAATCATGACTTTCTCTGTTTTGTTGCTCAGTGTATATGTGGTGGAAATTGATATGTTGGAAGGTGCATACTGAATCTACTATGAGTAATTAGTCCTATAAGCATTAATCATAAGTGCTATCAGTGTTAATCATGACTTCCTCTATTTTGTTGCTCAATGTATATGTGTTGGAAATTGATATGTTGGAAGGTGCTTATCAGGGTTTTGATGCATTTCATCCAGTTAGTTAATTAATATGGGTGGACTGAAGTTATTGAAGCCCTTCACCTAATGTATGATTCTATTGGGGTCAACATATATATGAATGTGCTACATACCAAGCTACATACCAAGTTGTTTTGCCGGAATCAGGACACCCCATAGAGCTATGACCTCTCTTTTACGGTTTCTGCCCTGTCCACCTTCCCATCAAAAGTGGAATCATCCCACCCATATTTTCTCATAGAGCATGCGCTATCAAAAAACCCACAAGAAATAATTGCCATATATCTCCAAATGTGCATTTTCCTATAATTTTATTAAAAAACAAGATATAAATCCACAAACCCTTACTTGAAACCCACAAGTTGACATTACTCATTTTATAAATTATTTAACTAAAATTAAGTATATTGATTACAAAGTGATAATGATGATTTACCTTTATTGAAATTCATATGGTTTACTAGATTTTAAATATGTATTACAAAGATATTTTAACATTTGATTTACATGTTTAGCATTTCCAAGGAAAATATTTTCAAAATTAAATCAAAAGTGAAAGATGGAAAATGTAAGAGAAATTGTATTTCATCTTCAACAATTATAAGATCTTATAGAAAAAAAACTATTTCATCCCAACAAAATTGGGAATTGACCAATGTACAATTTTAGTATGAAAATCATAAAAAATATTTCTTATTTTACCGATATTAATTTTTTTCTCAATGCTAGTGAGCATATAAATAACAAGTTTAATATTTTAGTTATGAATGATGTTATCCTGGAGATAAGTTGAACATTAAAGATGATGATATTTAGTAAAGACTTTTTTATGTTTTGAGATATGGATTTGGTTGAAATTATATTGTAATGAATTTTTAATTTACATATGGTTATAAGATATTTAGAACTTCTGTAAAATTTAAATGTTTATCCATTACCTTTAAAAATTAACCAAGGGCAATGTCAAATGATCAAGGATATGTTGAGATGGAAATATCTATTTTTCATGACAGTAAAACATTTAGATAATGGAAATAAAGAATATGTGCATTCAAGTTAAATCAGATTTATCTTGAATGGTTGGGAATATTTGTTATTATCTTTAATAATTTAAGTCTTGTAAAGGAAATTCAAAAGGAATAATTTAAGTCTTGTAAAGCAAATTCAAAAGGAATAATTTAAGTCTTGTAAAGCAACAAACTTGAAGAAAAACAAAGAATATGAAGCCATGTACAAGGAATATGAAGCCTGTGTGTTACGTTAATTTATGAGCAGTTTTATGCTCTGCAGTATAATCTATGAGAAAATTGGCTACAATATTCAACAGACAGGACATTATGAGTTTCTTAATTTGTGCTATTATATGCTATGGATTTTCTAACTGATATCTTGAAAACGCGGTCTGCACTTTCGATCTATGCCTGAGTTCTGTAGCGGTTTGTTACTTTCAAGACATGCCTAATGTCATATTGTTTGTTTCAACTTTAATGTAGACAGCTAACTAGGAAGGCATTGGGTCATTCATAGAGGATGCTTAGGCATGATTCCAGGCTTTTGAAAATAATTGTGATTTCCATCACTAGTCATAGCACTTGATAGAAAGTTGGGATATTCATGAGTGTGAATTTATGTTTGTGTGTTTACATCTTTCTTATGAATAACTAATGCTCAGTAGCAGTAGACATTGGACAATTATAGTTGTATACTTCGTTTTAAACTGAAACAAATCCAGGGCTAAAAGGAATGGATTGATTGCACTAGTCATCCTTCTATAACTTTCTAACATAGGCTGGAGTAAATAGATTGTAATTTGGGTAATTTTTCTAACTGCAAACAGGGACATACTTGTGTATTGGCAAGGAAGCTATGATGGCCATTATGTCAGGCCAGGTGATCGCACTCCCTTGATCGTGAGCACGATTGTGATCAAGATGGAAGACTTCATAGTCTAGATTGATTGTTTAGCAGTGATAGTTAGTGGGCTCATTCTCAAAAGCTTCTATTTCACTAATCCTTTTTATAGAGTTGTCAGATTCAATTTCCAAAGGTTTTAATTACACTATAGAGTTGTGATTCACAGTGTTAAGTATAGTAGCTATGACACTTGAATGAAGACAAGCATAGTAGAGGTATCAGACTCTGTTTATAAGCTTACCTACATATTATAAGGGACTTGTTGGTTTTTTTTATAATTTTATAAACAAGTTCCATGTCGTGGAAATGTGAAAAAAAAATAGTGATATTGTCCACCATGTGGCTCTTGTCATATATGGTTTTATACTTCTTCAAAAAATTCTCTAAGAGTTCACAATGCTAAAATTCACTAGGACTTTACAAAGTTTTATTATTTAGTGAAAGACTCGCCAATACCTTACAAGATTTTATAATTGAGTAAAATATTCGCCATGCCTGGTGAGAGATTCGCCAAAAAATTCTATATACATATTATATTATTGATAAATTCGCCTTCCATTTTTGCTATATACCATGGATATTCGCCCATTTATTATATTTATAAATTTAGGGGGGGTTCTTAAAATTTTCCCTGACCATGGGCAAATACCATGGGTGGATGTCACTTACAATACCATGGGTGGATAAATAGTATGAGTGGGTGCCACTTTCCATTTGGATCACTATGAGTCTGTTGTGATGAAGAGGCATGTTGAGCATCTATAGGTGTTTCTTTACCGTCAAAATATCCTTTAACGTTTTTTTGCATCTCTAGTTGTTTCTTTACCGTCATAGTATCCTTTAATGTTTTTTTGCATCTCTAGGTGTTTCTTTAGTGTCAAAGTATCCTTTAACATTTTTTGCATCTCTAGGTGTTTCTTTACTGTCAAAGTATCCTTTAACATTTTTTTTTCCAATTAGAATATTTTCAGATGTTGTTTTTTGTTGGTCAGTGTATCTTCCAACATTGCCAGGGTGTTCATTTGGGTCTAGTTTGTAGGTCTTGCACACTTTTTCCTATCAAATTTTGATGGGGCTTGATAACTTTCATAGTCATGAGTGGTTGTATGTTGTTGGGCCTCTTTCCCTGTATCATGTTTTCTTTCACAGTGCAGTGGCTTAGAAGATGTTGTGCCTAGATTTTTGTATAGGATTTTGAATATAAGTTATGTGTAACCATTTTTTTATTAATACATAAACCAATTGAATTTTTCTTTCCTGAATTATGCTTTTATGGCCATGTAATATTAGGAATACATGGGATCAGCCTAGTATAACAAAGTTTATTTCAAATTCAAAATATCTATGATAAAGTGAGGGTAAATGTTCATGGTTAAGAAGGGCTCTTTTCCATTGCTCTCATTTCCATAATTCATAAAGTAGTTTTAGAGGAGAATATAACAACTAGAGCTTTCCCTGCCTATGAATTAGGTTCAATGACCAGATCGTGTTAGTTGGAGAAAAGAGTTAACAAGGAATACTATCTCTCCAAGATTGAATCTCATAATTGAATGTAACCAATCATCTTAATAAAGTTGGAAGGACTTCAACATAGAGTTGGATGGGCTTCAAACCTTGGATAGGACTTTTATCACACTTGCTTTAAATCATGCCTTGTTGGTATGACACTATTCACCCCACTCAGTACCTTGGTTTACAAACTCCTTATCTTCAAAAACTAAGTTTACACGCATGATCTAGTGACAGACATGTTGTTCTTGTTCCACCCACCTAATATACTAAACTTCCATTAATCTATTAGGTATCTAAAAGCTAAATATTCAAGTTCAAAGTGACTACCCCCTTGAATCTTCGGGGAGTATTTCCTATTTCCTAAGGCAATTCCTCCATCGCACTGATCCATTGAATGTACCCAGTTATCTCAATAAATTTTGTTTGTTAGCAATTTGAAATAAAGTTACAATTTAGTTATTTTTTATGAATTGTTTTAATATTTGTAATTTGAGATATATGATGAGGTAATTGTTTGATGTCTATCAATTTTTACTATTAGTTTAATTTATATGGTTGTACTAGTAATAATTTAGAATAGAGTAATAATTTAGTTAACATTTATTATTATTACATAATCTTGACATTTTATGTATCATGAAATAAGTGTTTTAATGACTATCAATATATACTAACTGTTTAATTTTTGTAACTATAGTATTTGCAAATGATAGAGATTTTACTTCACATTGAATAATTTAAATTTTAGTTACATTTCACACATATAAATGATCAATTTCATTATTATCTTCTTAATGAAAATGTAAAAGGTAATCGAAAAATTAATTTTAATTGTAATAGTATTCTATATTATAATAAACTATTCAAAAAATTATTTTCTATTTTGGCATTATTTTTTTTTTTTTTTTTTTTTTTTGTCATAAGAAAACATAAGTTTATTACCAAATGAAATAAAATTACATGATGTTTATATATGTCATGCATGTATTTATGTGATGAAGAAAATTGCTAAAATATTGTTGTCATCAAAGAGTTTGGTATACAAAAATGTCAAAAAGTGTGTGTGCTAAGAGGATAATGTTGGTTGTGGAACTTGATTATCTTCTTGATTCAAAGGTCTCAGCCGCATTGGACCCTAGTTCCTAAATGGGGCAGCAAAGTCATCACGGGGCGATGACTACTTTTGAAGAGCTCCCTCCCCCCCGAAGCTAAAAATAAATGAAAAAATTCCTTCTCAAATATTATAATTTCTTAGTCAATATGGGCCATTGATTAGATGAATGATCCGACGGTAGAAGTTATGTTAATTTAAAGTTTTTTTTCCTTAGAATGCAACCATCGGTTTATATGATAGAATTTTATTGGAGTTGTGCATGATTATTCTAAGTGAGATAGAGGGGAGGTTGTGTGAGAGCGAAGAGGAAATTACAACAGATCTGTTGTATGTTGTATCTCTTCATTTTGCTAGATAATATAAAAGGAAAGATTGGTTGTTTCTCCATGGATGTAGCCCAAATTGGGTGAATCGCGTATATCTATGTCTCTCTTGTTTTATGTGTTTTTGTATTTGTGTTTCCGGAATATTGTATGTGTTTCATTGCTTCATTATTTAAGTTCTAACAACTAGTATCAGAGCCGAAGGTTTATTTGGTTGAGAAACTCGAAGGAGAGAAGAATTCCTGGTTCTAGTGGGAGAAATGGTGGAAGATGGTAGGTTTAGGGTTAAGAAATTTAATGGCCAAAACTACCAGTTGTGGAAGATGCAGATGGGAGATTATATGTATCAGAAAGACCTGTACCTACCATTGAGTGGAAAATCAAAGAAGTCAACGAGCATGACAGACACAAAATGGGAGATTCTAGACAGAAAGGTACTAGGAACAATACGGTTATGTATGGCATCATCAGTGACATTCAACATTTCAAAGGAAAAAACAATAGAAGGTTTGATGATGTCATTGGTCAAACTATATGAAAATCCCTCCGCCTCAAATAAGGTATTTCTTATGAAGCATCTTAATTTAATATGAAAATGTTAGAAGGTAGATACGTTGCTAATCATTTAAATGATTTTAACATGGTTACCAATGAGTTAAGTTCTGTAGGGATAGATGTTGATGATGATGTTAGGGGTCTATTATTTCTATGATCATTGGCAGAGAAATTGGCTTAGTTATGAATATTAGTAACTATGTCTCTATATCTAGTACTTTAAAGTTTGATGATGTTGTTGGTGCCATCCTTAGCAAGTAAATGCAATGGAAAATCTCTAGTGAAACATCAGGTAATGCTTTGGCTACAGAGTCTAGGGGAATAAAAATGAAAAGAGGAAGGAGCCCAAGAAATCGCAGTAAGTCAAGAAAATGCATATCTAAATCTAGATCAGGGATAGTGTGCCAGAAATGTGGGAAGAAAGAACACTTGAAGAAATACTGCAAATATCAGAAAAGAAAAGAAGGAGATATACATCAAGAGAACAATCATGAAGAAAATGTGATAGGTGATGTGTTTCAAGATGTTTTGATTCTTTCATTAGAAAATATTATTGATGCCTGGGTGGTTGATTCAGGGGCTTCATTCCATGTTACACATGATAGGACAATTTTTCATGACTATGTTCAAGGAGATTTTGGACATGTTCATTTGGGTGTTGATAAACCCTGTAAAATCATTGGAATGGGTAAGATTTTTATAATGAAACAAAATGGAAACCAATGGATATTGAAGGAAGTAAGGCGTGTTCCAGATCTGAGGAAAAATCTAATTTTAATAGGGTAGTTAGGTGGTGAAGGTTGTGTAACTACATTCATAGAAAAAACCTGAAAGCTCACTAAAGGAGCCTCGGTAATAGAAAAAGGAGAAAAGATTGGTACGTTGTATTTATGCAATGGTATTTCTAGTTTTTTTAATACTTTAACCTCCACGAGACCAGATATGAAATTGTGGCATCATACGCTTAGGCACATGAGTGAGAAAGGGATGCAAATTCTTCACTTAAGAAATTTGCTTTCAGGTTTGAAGCATGTTGATTTGGATTTCTATGAGAAATGTGTTCACATAAAACATAAGAGAGTCAAATTTATTAGAGTTGGGAAGGAAACAAAGAGATAAAAATTAGATCTTTTGCATACATATGTATGGGGACTAACTCAGGTATCATCTCTTGGTGGTTCTCACTATTATGTTACTTTTATTAATGATGCAACTAAAAAAACCTAGATTTATTTTATTCAGAATAAATATGATGTATTTGATACTTTCAAGAAATGGAAATCTTTGGTTTGAATGAGATAGGGAAGAATTTGAATTGTCTCAGATGAGATAATGGAGGTGAATAATAAAACAAAGAGTTTGATAACTATTGTTCAGAACATGGAATTCACAGAGAGAAAACAGTTATGGGAAATGCACAAGAATAAACTAAGGTTAGATGTTGTAGATATTGTTTTTAATCTAATAAACATAGGCCCTTCAAGTTCTTGGATGGTGGTATTCCAGAGGAGGCATGGATTGATAAAAAGGTAAACTAGTCATTTTTAAAGACTTTCGGTTGTGAAGCATTTGTCCAAATTAATAAAGAAAATAGAACAAATCTTGAGGAAAAATCAAAGAAATGTACCTTTATTGGATATGTTCTTAATGATTTTGGTTATCATTTATATGATTATAAAAATCACAAAATCATTAGGATCAAAGATTTCATATTCAGTGAAAAGGTCTTGTATAAGGATTAGTTGCAGGTAAAGAAATAGGAAAATGAAAACAAAGAATATGCAATGCTTGATGAGATCACATAAAAAGTAAAGGTGCCTAAAATTCATAATGATCAACACCCACAACAACAACAACAGGCACCTCAAACACCTAAAAGTGGTGTTAGAATATCCACCAGGATAAGTAAACCCCCTGAACGATACTCTTCTTCATTATATTATGTATTGTTGAATGATTCTGGTGAACCAAAAATATATGAAGAAGCAATGCATATAAAAACTAGGAAGAAGTGGGAGTAAGCCATGGAAGAAGAGATGGACTCCTTGATGCATAAATAGACTTGGGACTTAGTCAAGTTGTCTACAGGTAAAAAAACATTGCAGAATAAATGGGTTTGCAAGTTGAAGAAAGAAGATGGAGGAAAACAAAGGTATAATGCTAGATTTGTGGTGAAGGGGCTTGCACCAAAAAAAGGTATAGAATTTGATGAATGTTTTTCTCCTATTGTTAAAGTGATTTTAATTAGAACTATTTTAAGTCTAGTGGCAATAGAATATTTGCATCTTGAGCAGTTAGATGTAAAGACAAGATTTCTCCATGGGGATTTGGAGGAATAAATATGTATGCAACAACCACAAGGGTACGAGGTCAAAGGGAAGGATATATTAGTGTGCAGGTTGAAGAAGAGCTTGTATGGCCTAAAACAGGCTCCAAGGAAATGGTCTAAATTTTGACAAGTTTATGTCTGAAAAAGGTTAAACTAGATGTCATTCTGATCACTATGTTTATCTTAAGGGAAAAAATGATGGCAACTATATTATATTTCTATTGTATGTATATGACATACTTGTTGTAGGGTCTAACATGTAGGAAATAAATGTTCTCAAAGGAAAATTGGCAAAATTCATTTGCAATGAAGGATTTGGGTGCTATAAAACAAATCCTTGGTACGAGAATTACTAGACAGGAAAAATCACAAATTAACATTATGTTAGAGTGAGTACATAGAAAAGGTGTTGGAAAGATTTAATATGCAGAATGCAAAACCAATTAGTACACCTTCGGCTAGAAATTTCAAATTAAGTAAGGAGAAGTG
>APFE031428172.1:0-21801 GCA_000404065.3 Pinus taeda
GTGGTAAATCCGGTTGGGTTAGTGAGAAGAAGCATTCAGCTGGAGCTATACGAAAAAGGTATCATCATCAACTGCCGGAGCAGGTATTTTTCCATGAACTACTCTTATTAAGTTGATATCAATGGAATGCTCATCTTAATTTATGTTGTTTATGATAAAATGATTAGATGTTAAATGTTTAAAATTTTGCGAGAAGGTCAGCAAGCTTCTTTTATTACTTGCAAATCAACAGTAAAATAGGTCTGTTAGTGTATAATAGAATAAGGCTCTAATAATAGGAATCGGGTTCTTACACATCTTAGGAAACAAAACCTGAGTTTTTTGATAAAATGGTGGACAATATTAACCCTGGGAGGATAAAAATCAAGGAAATATATATGATGAGGATAAAATATCTGAGGAGGATCCTAAGGAAGCCTTACAAGTATTAGGCCATGAATGAAATTTGGAGGCAGGGAACCTCCATTCTCCTAAAACCAATAGTATTATTGCCTTTGTTCATAAATTTATCAACATGATTATTGATGATATCATATGAAACAATTATGCTTTTTGCAATAGAATCTTGACTTGATCAGTTGGAGGAGTAAAAATGATATTTTTTTTATGTTGATATCATTTATAAATAGTTTGAAATGCAAACTACTCAAAAAGGAAGAATAGTTCCACAACCAAATAGAAAAATAGAATCGAACATTACAAAGAATAATTGACTAACTACCAAAATCAACTTCAGCAGACCTATGATTTTAATCCAAGGGTTTATGTGTAAATCTCTTTCTATAATATATGAGGTCTTCCTAAATAAAGGTGGATTAAATATAGAATTCAATATATAATAATAGATAAGCACTATAAGGTAATTACTTGAGATCAGTTTTTGAAGGCCTTTTCTACTACCTTTCAACATGACATTAACTGTTTTGTGAGTTAAAACAATTTAATTCTATTCTCCGAAAAAATACCAAATGGACCCAAACCCTTTGAATTTTTTGTGAGTTATAACAATTTACTTTTATTCTTCGAAAAAATACAAAATGGACCCAAAACCTTTAGTTGGATACATCTAGTTGAGGGCCTTTTTCTTCTTTTGTATCCAATAAGGATTTCTGGAAAGAGGCATTTGAATTTTATACAAATATGTAAGTTATCTCCTGAATCATTGTCTATGATAAATACCCTATACCTTCAATGATTCAAAAAGGCCCTTTCAAATTGATTTACAATTCAATGAATGCAACCATTATTAAGCAAAAGCAAAAGAAAAGGCTAGTAGAATTGGCAGATTATGAGAATGCCTTGTGAGAGTAGGTCATTCATGCTTTGATGGACTCTCATGATAGGTTGATTGGAAGACTTGGATACTTAAGAGAGAACACCACTATGGCCTATTTGTTATTCAACATAGTAATGGCAAGGGCAGATTCTTATGCCAACTCCCCTAGGAAGATAGGCATATGATGGATAGGGTTGTGTTTAATGTCCTATTGATATGGTGGCCCACAAAAGATTACTAATTCATTAAAAAATGGGAACAATTTTTAGAGAATGGGCTTTGGAAACTAGAAGAAAGGTCTTTGGGAATTTACACATGAGAGGAATTTCGCTATCCTAACTCTATTTGGGTTCACTTACATGGTGGATTTCCTTATCAATATTGATAGGTTGCATAGGACATCTCAACATTTTGGAAGGGAGGATATGTAATCCTCCATATATGGTACAAATTAAACCTATAAATTCCTTTTTTCTGCTATACATTAGCCTTCATTCCGCTCTTATTTCTTTATTATTTTGACTCATGAGCTTCATAAATTAATGCTTAGTAAGTATATTTATAGTTAATGAAAAATTGGTTGTTTTGGTATGTAGCCTCTTTACTTAATTAACCTTGGGTTATAATTGAGTATAGGGTTGTTTTAAAATGATATTCTTACATGACAGTGATAGGATTTACATTATATCTTCGAACCAACTTTTCAATTGACAACAAGAATATCACTATTTTGTTTTGGAAAATTTCCATCACCATCATGGAGACTAGTTGGGATCCAACCTTACCTGTCAATTACTATGGAATCATGTGCATCCAATATTACTCATCATTCATGCTTAAGGAACTCGAGAGTATCTAGAACCCTTCATAGTTGTTCCTGTACAATATTTTGAGGTTGAGAAAACTGATTGCTAAACACATGTTGAGGGTGAATGGTGGATTCCATTTTGATTTAAATAGAGTGAAAATGATGGCAAAGGAACTTTTATTTCCATTTTATTTATTCCTATCAAATCTCCTTTTGAATCTATATATTTTAAAACCTATTTCTAAACATGAAATTAATAGTTTTCTTATCATATGTAATAGAACAATTTTCTATGATACAAAAATAAATCTCTTTTCAAAAGTTGAAGAGACTTCAACTGTAGCATGGGTGAGTAGCATGGTGGAAATTAAATCCTACGCGAAGCGTTTTTTCTTCCATACTTGTGTGTATGTGTATCTGTCATTTCAACGTTATCTTCCCTTATGAACATATGCATATGTATATGTTTTATTTTGTTATTTTCGATAATTGCTAATACTAATATTCTCATATGATTGTAATATTTCCATTGTTTTCTTAAGTAATACCACTAGTTGAGTGTGGTATTAATTCATTAAGAATGAAGTATGGTAGGGTCACAAAGAATAGTTACTATCGATTACATATTTTAATTGTTGTTCTCTGAGATTTAAAACTAATAATAGAATCATAGAATGATAGAGCTCTCTATTGTATTTTTTAAATTCAAATTGAAATTATAGTAATTAGGATAGTATAGTAATAGTTTGCAATTTATTTATAATCAAAATCTTGAAACAACTCATAACAAGGTTCTCATACAAGCCTTTATTTTGTGATAGAATCAAAAGAAAGAGTCATTTGTTGATCCTATGATTCAAAAATTAGTCACTCTTTGGGTGTTTGAATGACAATTACTAGGTTTTGATTTTGCAATTTTTGAAGTTTTATAGTTTATACTATTGTATTTTAAAAATTTAGGGTAAAAATTGTGAAACTAGAGCTAGTATTTCCTTATTGGTAAATACAATACTTAATCTCTTACACAAATAGTGTGAGTATACATGCATTAAATAAAATATTAATCAAGACATGATTGAAGGGTGGCAATGAGGGGAAAAATAATTTGAGATTCAAAACTAGTGTTGAGTATGCTTACCACAGATTAAAGAAATTTTATAAGAATTTTCATCATGGGCTATATTGATAAGTTTTTGGAGATGTTGGGGATTGAAGAAATAAACCGATATTAGTGTCTGAAGTTGACATCATAACATGATCATGTGTTATTTCTGATAAAATTTTGATGAACATCACTATTTCGAAAGGATGCCTTGCACTAGTATTGTAGTGATGATATTGTTAGGTGGTTTATGATTCTTAAGAATTCTTCTTGGATAACAAAGTGTGATAGTTTGTGGGTAAAACCCTAGAGCTAGACCTAGCTTGATGTTTCCTCTAAAAGAATAAAACATGTTGATGATGAGGACGAGGACGATGATTTTACAGATGGATGATTTATGGAAGAAGGCAAGGATCAAAAGGGAGTTGACAAATGGATGATTTAGATATGGTTGGCTACTCATTTTGTCATTTGAGTTCATTTCATATTCAAAAAATTTCATAACAAGAGCTGTCATAGCCTCTTCTTTTGCTAATTATTTATGCTTAATGAAAGTAAATTTTGTCAACCAATGAGTGATAGCTTTTTCAATTCACAACACTATCAAACAAAACTAAACTCAAAAAATGAAATAAAATTGACTTGTAAGATTAATGTTTCCACGCAAGTGAATAGAGTCACTTTGGTAGTGAATAAAAACCTCGGGGATGTAAATTTTCCTAGGAAATGAATAAAATGCACATGGGAGTGTAAATTCACTTAGACATTTGATAAAGCATCAAAAGGTATGTAAATTCACCTATGTAGTGGATAAAATTATTAAGAGGATGTAAATTCATTTAGGTGATGGATAAAATGCTTGAGGGTATGTAAATTCACTTCAATTACTGTAGAACTAAATGTATATCTTTGTGTAAGAGGAGAAACACCAAACAAGAAATAAAATGATATGGATGTCCTATGTGAAATGGAGAAATCCTATCAATAAATAGAATGCTTATTAGAAATTTCTTTTCATTGATGGAAAAGGAAAAGAAGATGACGACAAAGGAAAATTTATGGTGCAAGAAGAATGATAAAGGAAAAGAGACTTTGAAGCCATTTTCAATACAACAATTCATCTCAAGTGCTCCTGGAAACTTCCTAGATAGATAGAGATTTGAAAGAGATTTCTAGTGGTATATCAAACTTTGGAAATGGACTTCTAGATAATAAGTTATTTCTAGTCAAATATCGCAAGCCCCGAAAGTCAAAGGTTGTAGCTAAATATAGGGTGATGGTCTTAGTTGGAGTTAGTTTTGGAAAATTTCCAAACTCAACAGAGTTATTGGTGGTCGAGACTTAATCCTTCAGCAAAGTTGGGAGTCAACTGGTATTGCAGGTGCACAAAAAAGAAATTACTCCAACCCCCAACCCCTGACCTATTCTGATAATTTAAATTTATAAATCAACTTCATTGAAAAATGATGGTTCGGGACATTTTTTTCAGCCGTACAAAGGATGACAGTTGGCATTATTTGATTGGGTAATATAGGTTACATGGATACAAAAGTGCATGACATCAACAATGATGTGGAACATATGATGGTGTAACATGTGGCATGTGTATTCGACATTTTCAGGTGGATAAGTGGGCCAAATCTATCCTTATAGCATCATTCAACACTCTTGTAGTTATGTCGATGCTCTTATATGGTCTTGGGAAATGCTTTCCCATTTAGACTTGATCACTTATTAAAAAATATTTTTTTAATTTCCATATGTGACTCTAGCCTTATAAAAGAACTTGTACATGCTGGTACCATAATACCAGACCTGCGTACATAATTTAAAATATGAAAAAATAAAATATTTCCTATTTCTCAGGCGGGGTTTATGGGTTTCACGGAAAGCCCACCTATAGAAGCTCGTCACCTACCTAAATAAAATGATTTCTGGTGGTATTTATATACCTCACAGGAAGTCCTAAATCATAGAAGGAGATAGGATATCGACATTATAGTCCCTTTGTCCCCAGATCAAGTTTGATTTTCCCTGTGCCTCTTGCACTCCCAGACATAGGAAATCCTTGTTTCCTTGTAGAGATGTTCGTCTTATATTATATGAAATCCTTTTGCACATATTTAGAGGTGATATTTGAGGCTTGAGTTGGATGGATCTAGAGGAAGGTTTCATTGGTGCAGTTCTTAGATTAGATTGTATTCTTCCACTCCTATTTGGTGATATCAATAAAGAAGATCTGTCTTGTTCTCAAAATGTTAGGATGTCATGTTTTATATATTTATGCTTGATGATCTAACATGTTTACTATGCACATTGTTTGAACTACTTGCTATGTATATGCTTCTCTAAATTGTGTTGCTAGTATAATCACTTTGGAGGAAGTAGAGGGTTTGGACCCTATAGGATCGACATCAAACGTAGGACCTTTGGCTACTCTTCACAAACCCAACTTTAGTAGTTTTCATAGTTTTCTTGCTTGAGTGCATGCCTCTTGTTTATGGTATGCCTTTGATCTGTTGAGGTTGTCAAACCTCACCTTAGGGACGTTTTTCATGCGAACAGAACTAGTGACTCCTCTGCGGAATACAATCTCATATTTCCTAGAAGGGTTGTTTTGTCCTTGATATGGGATTTTCTATCCTGTTTCTTGATTTTTCCAATCTTATTGATTCATTTTTTGTCTAGGCATTGAGTCTAATCTTTTGGATTGGGCCTATACATTTTATTTCTCCCTAATTTTCTTCATATACACATTTTTCTTTGTGTACAGTCATGTACACATGTAGTTTCTTCCAAAGAAACCAATGTACATGTGTGTTTCTTCAGACACAACCACATGTACACGCGGTTTTTCTTATACATAGTCGCCATATCTGGGAAAATTTAAATTTTCCAATTTTTTTCCTTCAGCTTGGAGAAGTAGCCTGGTTTCCCTTCCCTTTTAGAATCATTTGCAGTCTGAAATGATCTGGTTTCTTACTGGTGTCAGTTTCTTTTTCTCTTTTTGTAAAATGATTCTGTCAATATAGGGTTTGCAATTTTTTGAAGTTTTGTATTCTTGAGTTTGGATTTCAACCCTTGGTAAAGTGTCTGACTGTTCTATGAATTTGGAACAAGATTTTTTTTTCATCTTGCCTTATGATCCAATATTTTCATTGCTTCATTCACATTCTTGAAGTTTCCTCTTTTTGTTTCTTCTTGCTTATTTGAGAAAGGTCTTTGCAATTTTGGTTCAGTGAAAGATTTTGGTATTTTGAGAGCTTTTGTTTGCTGAATCCTTTTTGTGTCCTTTAGATCAGCTTATTCAAGTGTTTTTGACTTCTTACTCACTTTGCTCGTATAATTTTGGTGATTTTTTATAGCCGGTGAACTTTGGTGTCTTTTCGCTTTATTTTGATCTTGAGGTCATTGGCTGCTTTGCCTTCTTGAATCTTTTATTCAAAGCACTTAAAAATAAAAACTGAAAAAACATTTGTTTTTTGCCTTTCTTTTTGTTGATTTGATCTTTTTGTTTATCAACAAGTGTGTGAATATTTGTTTGAAGTTCGAATTTGCTTTGCTTGATTGATCTTTTTCTTGGATATTTGTTTGTCCTTGTCTTGGTAAAATTTTGACTTTAGGATATTAAAAGAACACATTTGTTTGTTTAGAGCATTCCATAGAATCTTGCACTTAGGAATTCTAGTATGCATTAAGTATTTTTCATTTTAGGTATCTTTTTAGTCTCTTTAGATAGATGATGAATGTGTGAAAGAGAAAAATAGTTTTTTCTTTCATAGATTTCTCTGTGAACCCTATAGAGATCACTTTTCATCGAAGAAAAAGAAGTTTCATTTCACATGTAGCCTAGTTTTCTATTGATTTCTTTTTGTGTTAGACTATCATAAGTTTCACATCTGCTACCCCTAACTTAAGTAACAAAAATTAAAGTCAAGTGCTTAATCTAAAATGAACTAGATTTTTATTTTTGTCATAGATACATCAAGTAGTCTAGGGCATTTAGGGCACTAGAATAGGTGTGTGGAGAGTAAAATCTCCAAGGCCACTCTAAACTAAAACCATAGAATTTGATTAAAGAGTATAAAATAAAGTTTCGTTAAGTTGTCCAGGAAAGTTATTCTAACACATGATTAAATCACAAGGACAAGTGAAGATAGAGAAATAGAGATATCCCCTATCCTACTTGTTGGATCCCGCACCCATGATTGTTCCCACCAGCTTCTGATTATGAACAGGTGACCTTAGTTGTCTATTCTAGGGACCAGACATGTGATTGTGGGGGGGGAATATCTGTGGTACCTAAGACAGAAATTGTATCACTTTCATAGTACTTCTGGAGGGTGGCCTTGTGAAGCTTGGGTACTTACACCAGCAAAGGCTATTGTCTAGAGGTCATCGTAACTATTTCTAATACCTTCACTGGTAGGATTGGGCCGTAATTATCCCAAGCTATAGTTGGAAGGTCCCTATCTCTACTTTCTTGTATTTTAGTGTTCAGTCCTAATCACCCGTAGCATAAATACATAGAAGACACTTGTTTGGTTGTATATTTAGGGACTTTATTAGTGAATGATATATGATCCTGGATTTCCATAATTTTTTATTTTTTGAGTCTTTAAAAAGGTACCTTAACATTTAAAAGTGGCTGATCGACATGCTCATCATTCTAGGAGTATTCGTGGGCTTTCACCTACGAGTGTCGAGCCTCCATATAGAGGGCGTAGGAGTAGTTCTACTAGTGATTTTCAATGAGTAACAACTGATGCATTAGAGATTAATCCAGCTTTGGGGGCTCTTATTTCACAAGGTGAACCTAGTGCAATTCATAATTTGGATGAAAATGCTTCAGTCCTTGCTAGGGTGCTCTTCTAATTAGAATACAAGATTGATATTGAAGACCATACTAAGTCCCCTATGACTCCTTCAACACCCCTTCCTTCTCATCTTTCATACATTGCATCATATGTGGGTACCCCAACTCATAGGGTGATGAGCCCTGTTCACTCTCCTTCTTTTTTACAAATGGCCAATGTTAGTGGCATAACCATGGTTACAAATATTTCTAGTGTGTAGACCCTCCTTCAATTGCAAGAGGGGTTACTATTGTTATCTCTACTATTACACCTATTACAATAGATGTTGGCTCTACCTCCATTCTATCTCCGAGTGAGGGCACCCAACCTTTCGCTTCTTTCACTAGTACCTGACCTTTCGGGATGCCACATAGTGGGATTCCCCCAGTTCCTTTAAACTTTCCATCTATTGTTTCCACGTCTATGACTTATATGCCAAGTGGTTCAACATCCTTTTAGGGTTTTTCTTTTGGAAGAGTCATATCCCTCCTACCAATCCATCGTTGAACTTAGGACAAGCTCAGAATGTTAATCCTTTCCAAGGAGGTCAAGGACGGTCAAATCCTTTCGTTAGTGGTTTCAAGGTTGGGAATCCATCCATTTGTTTTTTTAGCATGGGAGTTTTCCCTTCCCTTCCACCAGGACCTCATAGGTCTTTCCTTCACTAGCTAGTGCATGGAATCCTTATAAGGGGTTATCCTCTTCTTTCAATGTTTCGCTTGGAGGAAACTATTCTATGTATGGTTACCCTATGGCAGGGGGTGGATACCCTTTCAATACCTTTGGGCCATAATTATTTCCTCATGGTTCAGATGCTTCTATGAGTAACCCATGGAAACCTAGTTCCTCTCCAAATCTAGGATACTCTTTACATAATAGCAGAAATTCTACTCTTGTAGGGTGGAATTATCCTCCTCCTGCACACTTACTGTTCCTCGCAGCTTTAAACTTTCTAGATATTTCAAATTTGACAAATGATTTGATCTGATACAATCTAGCTTGACCTCTAGTTCCCACCAAACTTCCATCTGATAATCCTAAAATTGAAGGGAAGTCTGGGGAAGATCCAGCTGATCATATAACCATTTTCCATTTATGGTTCTCATCGAACTCCTTGATCGACGATTCAATTAGGCTGAGATTATTCCAATGTACCTTAACTAGAAACACTAAAAAACGGTTTTTTGAGCTAAAAGGGGGTACCTTTGCTACATTTAGCGAATAGGATACTATGTTTTTAAATCATTTTCAGTTGCTCATATGATATGATGCCAGAACTGAATTTTAGCCATTTTAGAGAAGGACAAAGAAAATCATATTTTTGACCATATCCAAGAGTGACGCAAAAGGAAGAGGCTCATTAAGGCATATATCCTTGATGAGTTCCTTCTCGAATGGTTTTTGAAATATTTACAGCTAGAAATTTCTAAGGATGTGTCGCTCTTGAGAGTGTTCATTGAAGAACAACCATATTTAGAGCCCAATAGTTAGAACTTATATATTCTCAATTTGGAGTCCTCTATAAGATTCTGCTTGATTATCCTTGATCGAGTATCAATCTAGCCAAACCCATGTTGGGACCCCATGCTAACGGAATTGTAGGATCGATCGCTAGTAGCATGGCTAACCTATTGAATCAATTGCAACAATTGTCTTTACAATATTCTTCTCTAGCACAGGCATCACCATCAATTCCTATGCCTTCCCAACCTTTAGCAGCTAATTTTCTCCAATATTCAAACCCTAAAGGAGGCCAACAATCTGTTGGGAAGAAGAAAGGATGTAGTAAGAAGAAAGGTAAGGTTGGGAAAGGGATTACGAACAAGTCAAGTAATGATACTAAAGAGGGGAGGAAGGAATCGAAAAGAAAGAAAAGTTCCCATGCAATTTATGTAGTGGGAATATTCTTACCCATATTTTCCCTAAGATTTAGGATGCTTAGTGCTTATTAGCCCAATAGCATTCTTTGAGTTCCCAGTCTATGCTGACTAACCATTTTCCACAAGGGAAGCAAATGATTTTTGGCGCTAGTGTTGGTACTGGAACCCCCACAAGGGATAACCCAAAAGGGGAATCTACATCAAATGTCTATATGGTATGGTCTCATGTCGATGTTGCTACAAGATCACATGATTATAATGAACCTGAACCTTCTAAGGCTAAGAATTCTTATGATATTCCAGAGCCACTCCATATCGAGAGGCCCATAGTTGAGCCTATACCTCCGATGCTGAAAGGCTTTACAAAACGTTCTATTGTTAATCCCAGTGCTAGGAATTCTTAGAAATACTCTATTGTCAAATATTTTGCTCAAAGCCCCTACATGATGTTAGTATTATAGGTACTCCAATTGTGTCCTGCACAAAGGAATGAATTTCTCATTGTGATCAGAGTAGTGTATATGAAAAACTCTCTTGTTATAAAATTTGATATGTCTAGTGCTAAGAAGAGAATCCCTCATCACATGGCTTTCGAGGTTAAATATACATATCTGAAAATGAATATCTTTTGAATTGTAGTTGATGAAGGGGCTTCCACATGTGCCATGTTGGTGCCATATTAGAAGGCTATCATATCTTTGGAAGTTGTTCCTTCCCCTACTCTTCTTATCGCATTCAATGGTCATTGTTATAAGCCTCACAAAATTCCTCCAACCTTTCTTGTCTATGTTGGGGACACGGTTGTTAATGTTGATGTAGAAATAGTTGATGCCAATCTAGATTATAATATTTTTTTGGGTAGAAATTGGGCTTATGCAATGTTTGTTATTGTTTCATCATTTTTTTGAGTCTTATGCTTCCCCCATGAAGGGAGAATTCTTACGATTGATCAAATTGCATATTCTCCTATTGATCTCAATGCATCCTGTGATTCTACCATCCCCTTGGTGAAGAATACCAAGCAACTGGTGGAGAATTTGGGAGTTGAAAAATCCTCATTGATGGGTACTTTTGATATTCCTTCTCTTATTTCTCATGTTAGTGCCATTTCATCCTCCAAGTTCACACCTCAAGGAGGTTCTGTTGATGATGCTGGAGTCGCTAACATGTAAGGGGACCTCCCTAGTAAGAAGTCCGAATTAGACCTCAGACTGTTTGGTCTAGAAGTCCCAGCAGTGGGTCATATGGTAATGTCTTGACTGTGATTTCGCATAGAGGCAGGTAAGATGACTCATTTGGTATCAAGGGTGTGATAGCTATAGTGATTCAAAGAAGGTGCACTAGAGGTTCTAACACATGGGGTTTGAGATGAGTGCACCCCTTGGAAACCTTTCATAGTACTTAGATGGGAAGGGAACACATGAGCAAGGATGCATCACAAGCTGGAAAGCAAGTTAGCTAGAAATCCAAAGTGATGGTTAAACCAACAACACATTTTAAAAAGATTCATACATACTCATACAAAATAGTGCATACATGCATGCGTAAGAAACCAAATACATATTCCATTTAGAGTAAACAAAATAACTAGAATAAAATACAACATATGCATGAAATGTGATGGCTCTTATTATATAAGGAAGTGTAAGTTCCAGTCATATAATACATCCATCTCCAACCACTAGCTCCAATAGTGGAACGTTACAGCCACATTCGCTTGCTCCTCCAAAGATATGTACTAGCTCTGTGTAGTGGAGAAGCCAATGCGTGTTACAATACTATCCAAGATCTCTTCAAGATAGTCTTATCGGAAGCTTGGCTTACCAAAAGCCTATACAATGAGTTATGACGGACTATTTATGGAAAAGGCTGGGGTGACCCTTGACATGCCCCTTTTTGACAGTTCAACTACCCTCATGACTCTTCACCTACTATATGACTGTTACATCCAATTATTGACACTTGACTTACACTTGACATGACTTAACATTACAATGCACATGTGCTCATGTGAGACAAAATGGTTTGAGAAAGCCATGCAAGACATCACTGACACTTAGTCCGTTGAGGTGATACCAACACTTTTACATGCTTGTGATGGTGAAGATGGTGAGATGATGCCAAGCTTGGTCATCCATGATGGTGTGCATGCACCGCAGGGTGACATCTTGTTGAAGCAAACTCTTGACTTCGTTGCATCCGATGCATTGGTATGGCTCCTTCATCCAACTCATCTGCTAACATGTGCATCATCTTCTTGGGTGCGGCTGAAATGAAAAAACATTGATGCATAGTGTCTATGCTGAGCTGGCAGTGTGTTCTAGTGGTCATGCACATCAACTTCCCGAAGTACATGTTCAACAATATTTGTACTTGCTTATTGTCTTTGCCTTGGTGAGTGTTCTGAATGGGTTGGATCGCATGTGTGCGCAAAATGACATGCATGCTGCTAAATCCCTTGCATGTGACCAACAACACTGCTCACCATGTCTACTCCATGCTAGCTACTAGGATGGATCTTTAACTTGTACAGGTGTAGTTTCATCTGTGAATGTATGTTGCACCCCCTACTGTTCTTGTTACTTATGCAACTCATTCGTTTGTCTGTGCAATTTCATGTTCTTCCTTGATTTTCTGCTTCAACACATGCAACTTCTTCTTTGTTCCATTATATGTCTTCACATGATCTTCGTGTCGCACCGTCACCTCATAGCCTGAGTCCCTAAAGTTGCATTGATCATCAGTGGATCTTCTTCAGCTCGCAACTTTGTTTCGCCTCTATGTTGTCAACAATCTTGGTCTTGTATTCATTGCATTTGGTATGTTGCCTTCAGCTACTATTCATAATGCTACTCATTGTGATGTTGCTACTATTATATCTTGATGTGCTTATCTACGGACAACTTGATGTATCCATGGGTAGGAAAGTTCATAGACACTTAATCAACTGCATCCCAAAGTGTGCTCTGAACAGTGTCTTCATCTTTTCTCTCCTGGAAACCATTGTACCTGTATTGCTAAGAGGCAGATGAACACCAAAAATACCTGGAGACATGGAAACACTCATGGCAAGTAGTCTGTCAATCGAAAACCAAAATGAACTTGAGAACTGACTTGTAACATACCTGTGTGATTGATCATGAAGGTTTCGTAACTTCTTCCAGGAGGTAGGGAGACTAACTGTGAAGATTGAGTAAGGCACAATTTGGGTTGTTGGGAAACTGAATGATTATTGGAATTGCACAGTGCATATTGCAGTCTGGATGCTGAATGTTGGAATTACGCAATGTGCAATCTCAGCTGGCAATGGTCGCGGGCTCAGTGACTGCATTGTACAATTTTCTAGCCCAATAGCCACTGTCCCTTAGAAATGCGCAAAACAGTCCAGGAGGACAATGCCTAGGTAGAAATGCACATTTTTGGAGAGGAAGATAGAGCCTTCCTTCCCCGAATTGTGCAATGCTACCTTAGTGAAGGCAAAGTCCAGGCCGAGGTTACCCATACTCATCGACGAGAAACTTAACGTGAATGTGAGTGCAAATGCATGGTGATACTGAGTGTAAGCATAAGTGTTATAGACATATTTTGGCACTGCTAACCCAATCATATATGTCCATAAACCAAGGGCCTATGAGTCCCTAAAAGTATTGTTTCATACCCTAAAGGAACAAGGTCAGTTGATTACATCATCTCCCAGAAGTTCTCCATAGAAAACTGCTCAGAACTAGTCAAAACTAGACCATACAGACTGCTCAGTGTAGAGGGTGCGATGCATCTCACCTGCTCAGTGCAAAAGTGCGATGCATACTGAAAAGCCCTTCTATAGGGTGCGAAAGGTGAGTGTAGAAAAATGGCAGAGATAGTTTTCAAGGTGGATGATCATGGAATCTTCTAGAAACTTCTCCTATGACACTTGCCTCTCTGAATTCGCCCAGGGATGAGTAATAGATCATGAATCTCCAAGTGGAACAAAGAACTATCAGAGATAAGACACTAATAAAAATCCCCCCTGCAGTCATCTATATATGGATCCCTCATCCCAAAGATCCTGAGGCTGGAATTTTGCATCTTGTAAGGAAGTGCTATTGGTTTCCTAGTGGAACATCATAGTGTTGGGTGATCTAAGCTTTTCATGAGGTGAAGAAGGGCTTTCATGCTGGAAGGATGACACTGGGTCAGATCAATGGGTTGTAATCCTCTCTTCTAATATTTATATCAATAAATATATTCAAGTTTTCCTCCACATTTGTGTATGTTTGATGATATATGCATTTGTGTGGTCAATATATATCTAGTCCTATATTGTTTATGATTGCAGATCTCTGTACTTTGAAGGTATTATGTTGCTTTGAATTTACAGGTACTCTTTGAAGCAGAGTAATCAAGGAAGGAGCAACAAAGATCCGTCAGAGGGGAGAAGGAACAAGAAAGAAACCAAGCGAAAGATTGAGGTTGGTATTCTTTTCTCCTCTCCTATCTACTTCTCATAAAGGAAAATGAAAGTAACTTTAGTTTGTTTATTTCTAAGATAGCTACCCGTCTTAGTGGGACTAGCAGCTCTGCATGGACACTATATTTCCCAATAACAAAATGGCGACTCTGCTGGGGAGTGAATAGCTTGTTTTCTTGTCTATATTTGTTTGCTTTACAAACTTACAGACAGATCCTGAAGTTAAGCCAACTAGCCTTCGAACTACTTTGCTATGCAAGCGAAAAGTAGATCAATGTTTCTTCAGTCTATCTCTAGGTTTTGTTTATAAACTGAACAATTAATTTGCAAACATCATAATTTCCCTGGTGGTGGCTCAAGTAGCCTCATTAGATCAGCCTCTGTGATTTGCATTTACTGACTATCATTAGCTTGGCCTAAATCCCTAAACTAAGCTACAAACTGTGACCAAGAACCAAGTTGAAGTCTCGTCCTTGGACCATCGCATCTTCTCCTCTTGGGAATCTAGATGCATCGCACCTCCCGCATGCAGTATGTGGGATGCATTGCTCTTTCCCTGTGTTACAGGAGCAATGATTAGATAAGATTGTTTCTGCTTCCAGATTTTGGTTTTTGTTCACTCTCTTCAGCTTTATTCAGGAGTTTTTCTATCTGTGATCAGTATACCACTGTGGAAACTCCCTTCCTTTGCATGATTCAGCCTCCATTGTACAAAGAACTATAAATTTTTTTATGTATTGTTCGCCATTTATGGTTCTCCTTTACAAAGAAGTAGCGTAATCAAACTGTTGTCTTTTGATTTGGAAGTGTCGCAAGTGTCATTTTCATTCAAAGAAAAGAATCCTACTATTCTTGATGGTCGATTACACTATTACTCTTGTATTTGATTTGAATTAATAATTTTTCAAGTGTCGAAAGCAGTTTTCAATTCAAAATCGCAAAGTGTCATCATTATCTTCCTTTCGTATTTTGAAGAGAAAATCGTTAGTACTATCGCTTGAAACGATTCATATTTGTACTTAGCATTCCTTTTTTCATTCACACATTAAGAAAGCGAAAACAAATACATGCATGTGCATTTTCATTTAGACTGCTTGTCAATTTTAATTTAAGACAGTGCATCTAGCGTGTGCTCTCAGCTCTATGTTGAAAGAATCCTGCTTCTTTCCTTAGTAGCTATGATTTTCATTGCAAAAATAAGATTAAACGATTGTTTATCATCTTAGATTGCATTTTAGGAATTGTATATCTACATCACGTGGTGAACCTGAAAGGAAAAATTCTTAAGAAAGATCAACTTTAAAATAAATTCAATGAACATAAAAACGCTTTGGAACCTAACGCACAACATTTAGAAGTCTAGGCTACAGACATATTCCAGTGTCTTAAAGCCTGGTAACTATCGCTTTCATTGTAGGTTGGGTGATTCCTCTTCTTTGAGATGACAAGTTCCAGTATGAACTTATGCTCCCACGTACCATTGAGTATATATTGGGAAACCATAATAGGATATATCCTTTATCCTTAGGAAGTCGTGTCTGCTGCCCTATCGATCGCAATGCACTAAACACAACATTTGGGAAGATTGACTGTCATATCGTAAAATGTATTCTGCAGTTTTGCGATTGGTTTGGTAATTCCTCTGCCTAGATTCCTAGAGTAGTCTATTTCATTCCTTTTCAGAATCCTTAAAGGAAAAGGTCCATCTGAGCACTTGTCACTTCATGCTCATTAAAAATCGAAGGCGACTAGAGTCATCTTTAGCTTTTTCTCGACTCTTAAAAATTGAAAAAGCAAGTTGTGTCAAAGCGTCATAAAATTTATTTTAATCAGAATAACGCCATTGTTCCTTCGTTGGTCTTAGGTTGAGGAAATGGAGTCCACCAACCAAGGATTTCCCCTTGGGGTAAATATTAGTCCTTTCTCCTCTTGGGGAGATGTTGGTGCACCTCATATGGCCACATTGTCCCTCCCAGGACTGACAATTGGCTAGCCAATATGGATCTTCTCAACCTCTGTCATTCAAACCACCGTGATTCCTGAGAAATCAAGTCAACAACTAGATGATACTAGAGTTACCCCACAACCTTCTGCTTTGTTTGTTTCTCCCTCCCCTCCTTCCTCTTTGCTTGATGAAGCTGGTAAAGCTAAAAGCCAAGTAACTGAGAAGAAGAAGAAAGGGAAGGAGAAGAAGAAGAAGGAGCCAAAGGAAAAAATGGGCAACCATGCATCATCTAGCAAAAATCCACACACAGCACCGTTCAAACCTAAATCTCCATGTGTCATTTGCAAAGGAGACCAGTATCATTAAGATTTTCCTTGCATCCATTGGATCTTAAGGGACTGGTCTCCTCGTTCGCACAATCCGGTGTTGTCAACCTCTGATGACCATGTTGAGAGTACACTGTCAACTAGTGAAAACAAAGTCTCTAGGCAGAAAGGGAAATATAAATTTCCTTGTAGACTGTGTGAAGGTGATCATGTCGTTCACCATTGTCCCTTCCTAGACGAAGCTAAAAGAGTCTTGGATAGTTGTCCTGCTTCACTGCTATGGCTTCCTCCTGGATACAAGAAACTCTTGCCGAGTCCATCGCTAGTTGAAAATCCGACTAACACACCTTTGTTGTCGGTCAAAGCATCTATCATTGAAGATAAACCTTCTAAGTCAACTCCAGACAAAATTCATTAGGTCGAGATGGCAGTTGACCCGGTCTTGTCTTCAGAAGGTCCATCTTCAGATGATACAGTCACCAAAGGGAATGAGAATGACACTGTTCAAATTATTTTTGTAAGCATAGACTCCAATTAACATGGGGGCAATTTACCCGTTCCTTTACCGTAGGAAGGAAGTTCATCAGGGTCATATCCAACCGTTTACTTGGTCAAACCTTCGAGCAACCTAGTCGTTTCCTTTGATTGGAATCTACTAGGCAGACCCCATTTACCGTCTATGGTACCATTCCGAATCATTGAACAAGCTTATAGAATGGTCATGGTTGGTAGTATCATAGATGAAGGGGCTTCTGTGAGTATCCTGTCCTCAACTGCTTGGAAAGAAATCGGTTAGCCATCGCTTCTGCCTGAGATGTGAAATCTGACAGGCTTCGACAAAGGAACCAGTCGACCATTAGGGATCCTTACAAGTTTGCCTATAACTTTGAGAGGGAAAATTGTTTATCTAAATGTAATGGTAGTTCAAGGACCTTTAGATTATAATCCACTCCTTGGGCGTGACTATATTTATAGCATGAGAGCCATTGTCTCCTCACTCTATCGAGTAATGTGTTTTCCACATGAAGGCCGAGTGGTCTAGCTTGTAGACCAGCTTTCATTCCCCGGCTCACACATAGCTAATAGTCAAATGGCATCCATAACTGGTCTTCTCACGCAAGGAATGTCTCATCAATCTCAAGTCCGTCCACCTGCGGAGCGCGAGTAATTCGGTGGCCATGACTGAAACCCAGGGGGCATGCACCTTGGTCTGCTTCGACAGGGAAACTTTGGGTATAAGGTAGGTTTCCGTGAAGGATATATGACTAGTTTGACACCCGTCCATTTAGGAAAATGGGATTATACTTGAATAAGATTCCCTCATCAAGGTTAGGTGGTTGGAGCTAGAATCACCTTTGTCCAAATGGACTAAGCCGGGGAAGTGTTTCTGTCTACTATGCGGATGGAGACTATCTTGCAAATGCGAGAACTTCTATATGGTCGCTAAGAAACTCTATTTCACTATACCTAGGGGCATGCAAACCTTTTTGCATGCAAGTGAAGAGCGACCATTTATTTTCTTAGTTTGTAGATTCTCAACCCCTTAAACTTGTAGGATTGGCCATTCCTAACTTACATAAAGAAAGGATACGGAGCAAAGTTTCAAATGGTGCAAGCTCCTTAAAAATTAAACCTATCGATGAGACATCCTTATTATATGAGTGGCATGAGTAGTTTTATGTAAAGTTCAAGCTCGTTAAAAATTAAACCTAAGAAATGAGCATATGTTCTGCCACAGTTTAAGCTCATTAAAAAATGAGCCAATATCCAGTAAATAACCATTGCGAATACATTATGATCAGCTTTTGAGCCTTGGTCGTGTTCTTACCATCACCTCCACTCTGTTTTAGCCGATCATATGCCTCCATTTGATTTTTTACCCTTTTGAGGAACAGCTGCGACAAGTGATTCTGTTAGCCATCCTTGTGACACTGCCATAATTGGAAAATTCCAAACCTTACCTGGAATTAGCTGCTACCCAAAAATATCACTCGCTCCTCAAAAACGAGTCTCCTTTATCTCTTTTCATATGACTCATAAAATATGAAAAGATTTCCAAGAAATTTTCCTCTCCAGCTTGTTAAAGCTATCGGAAGTGTTATCCCTCCTCTAGATTTTAATCTTTTTGGACCTGAGGGATTATTACACAAAAGATCGAGCACTTGTCTTGTTCGGCTCGTTAAAACTATTGAAAATTCATCCCTTTAGTATTATTTTATACTTTTTCAGACTTAAGGGATTATATGACGAAAAAGGATTACTGGAGTTTCCTTTCCGTCCCTTTTTAGACTCTCTAAAATTGAAAAAGGACCGAGTTGTCTTTGTCGTTAAACTTGTAAAAACCAATAGCAACAATCTTATCCATAGAGACAAGAATGAGTTTCACTGTCACTAGGCTCGTTAAAACATAGCGACGGGTTTTCCCAAAGGGAAAATTATAGAACAAGCATATGTTATCCTCCTCAAGCTTGATAAAAATAAAGAGGTACTGGTCAGCAATGATTGGGAAAATTTGGGAAGAAAACTTGAAGAAACTTTACTAGTAGCGAGATGCTCTTGAACACGACACGTTCACTCCATCACCATGATTGAGTCTGGTCGGGTTATTCCATTCACCGGTCATATTACGATTGGTCCATCGTACCATCCATCTTTGGTGTTAATGCTACTAATCCATTTCAGTGTTGCCGATAAGTTCAAGAGAAGTCGATCAGAGAATTCACCAACCCAGCTTGTGTCTCACCAGCTGCAATACCTTCACGCTCCATTCTTTCATGACTGCCACCCTAAACCTTGTATCATCAGATCATTTTCACCTCCACAAAATCATTTGCTACATTCTGTGTCATAGATGTGGGATTCATTAAGGCCCTCCTATGACAGGTCACTTCTTGTTGATGCAAGCTCATTATCCAAGAAGTCTACCTAGGGACAACCATTTCAGTACTTTGAAGCTTACATGCCTCAATGGCAAGTTTCTCACTTCCAGTGATAGGTTTACATCAATGGACTTCGACCGAAAGATTTTGCATGGTGTTCGATGCCAAGTCCCATTTTCACACCATGCGAATTGTACTGTAGTACCTTGAGGGTCATCATCATTATCGGTGATTCCTCTCACGCCTATTAACATCTTACATCATTGGTTGGTAATCATGCGATGTCTTTCCATGTTCGACTTGAGAACATCTTTTCACATGGATCAACTTGTACTTCGGGTGAAGATTGAACGAGTTTGAAGACCTTGGATCTAGTTTCATCCATCTGAGCTGCGATATATTCAGGAAAATAAAGACATCAAATGTACATTATTGCTACATAGATGTTCATCTGAATCAAAGGATGATGGCTCTATCAGAATCATCAATTTTCTACACAGATGGTTGTTTGTCCTACATACATGAAAATGAATTTATAAAGTTGAGCATGGGAATGCCCGCCTCAGCTAGATCATGAAAATATTATGAAGATAATGTATTGTATTGTATCTTATTACAGGTCGCCTTCTAGTTCTAAAAAACCTCAGATCCTCATGATAAATCATTTCACTCGACATCAAAAGATTTATGACCTCATGCTTTAGGGGCAACTTTTATAGATATATTTGGGCACTGCAACCCAAATCATATATGTCCATAAACCAAGGACTTCTGAGTCCCGAAAAGTGTTGTTTCATACCCTAAAGGAACAAGGTCAGCTGATTACATCATCTCCCAGAAGTTCTCCATGGAAAACTCCTTAGAATAGGTCAAAACTGGACCATACAAACTGCTCAGTGCACAGGGTGCGATGCATCTCACTTGCCACATGGAAAAAGTGTGATGCATATTGAAAATCCCTTCTATAGGGTGCGATGGGTGGGAGTAGACAAATGGCAGAGACAGTATGCAAGGTGGATGATCATGGAATCTTCCAGAAACTTCTCTTGTGACACTTGCCTCTCTGAATTCGCCTAGGGATGAGTAAGAGATCATGAATCTCCAAGTGGAAAAAACAACTATCAGAGAGAAGACACTAATCAAAATCCCAGAAGTTGATTCACCCCCCTGCAATCATCTATATATGGATCCCTCATCCTAGAGATCCAGGGGCTGGAATTTTGTATCTTGTAAGGAAGTGTTTTTGGTTTCCTGGTGGAACATCATAGTGTTGGGTGATCTAAGCTTTTCATGAGGTGAAGAAGGGCTTTCATGCTGGGAGGATGACACTGGGTCAGATCAATGGGTTGTAATCCTCTCTTCTAAACTTTATATCAATAAATCTATTCAAGTTTTCCTCCACATTCTTGTATGTTTGATGATATATGCACTTGTGTGGTGAGTATATATCTGGTCCTATATTGTTTATGATTGTAGATCTCTGTACTTTGAAGGTATTATGCTGCTTTAACTTTACAGGTACTCTTTGAAGCAGAGTAATCAAGGAAGGAGCAACAAAGATCCGTCCGAGGGGAGAAGGAACAAGCAAGGAACCAATCGAAAGATTGAGGTTGGTATTCTTTGCTCCTCCCTTATCTACTTCTCATAAAGGAAAATGAAAGTAACTTTAGTTTGTTTGTTTCTAAGATAGCTACCCGTATTAGTAGGACTAGCAACTCCACATGGACACTAGATTTCCCGATAACAATAAGTGAATGGTGATGCATGCAAGTGGTGAATGACAAGTTCAGAAAAAGGAACAACATGCATGTGGGTGAGGCGAGTCACTGAATCGGCCACCATTTGTGAAAAATAGTTTCATGCATGTGACAGTAGTGAGATAGCAACGAAAAATGAAATGGTGGTACTAAAATCTAACATGTATCAAAATGACAGCAAGCTCTCACTGAAATCAAGTAGACAACATTCATACAAAGTGAAACAAAAAAAAGCGTCAAAAACACAACACAATACATGAGAAGTGGGATTACCCAAAAACAGTTGAGCTAAATGTGCTGAAAAATCCTAGATGTGATGTGGGATGTTAGAGCTACAAGGTGGATGCGAGGAATGAGCTCTACAATGTCTGTTTGATGAGTTTTGATAACATTAAGGTTGTGACACACATGCCACAAATCTAGGGAATGCGACGCTTGTGTGAGGTTTCTGAAATGATCCTTGCATGTAACCTCCAACTACCAAAAATAGATCCCTAAAACAAGGGATGCCTTTGCATGCTA
>APFE031428187.1:0-13515 GCA_000404065.3 Pinus taeda
CTCTATGGGGAGTGAAGTGAAAGGATGCACCTGAGTCAACCAACCATGCCTCATGATCTACATGTGTACTTGAAGAAGCCAAGTACACATCCCCACCTTCATCTGAGGTGGTTTTCACTTCTGGAGAAGGAGCCTCATCAGATCCCTTTCCTTTTTCAAGAGCTCTAGATTTATAGTCCCTTTTGTAGTGCCCTTCCTTTCCACATTTCTAGCACACCACCTTTACAAGTTTTCCTAGAGATTTAGATCTCCCTTTAGATTTAGATCTCCCACTCAATGACTTATTTTTGTTTATGTTATGGGTCTGCCCTCGTATAAACAAGGCATCAACATTTTGGCTCTCCACATTTTTTCGTCTCATCTCCTCCATCAGCAAGGATGAGACTATTTAATCAAAATGCAGGGCAGTTGCATTGCTACCTATTGCAATAACCAGACTATCCCACGAATCTGGTAGAGAAAACAACAAACTAATGCACTTATCTTCATCTGAAATTTTAATAACAACAGATGCTAACTGACATACCATAGTATTAAATGCATTCAGATGATCTTTCACCGAGTCTCCATCTTTTAACTAGACTATCCCACAAATCTAGTAGAGAACACAACAAACTAATGCACTTATCTTCATCTGAAATTTTAATATCAACAGATGCTAACTGACTTACCACAGTATTAAATGCATTCACATGCTCTGTCACTGAGTCCCCATCTTTCATCCTCAGATTATACAACTTTTTCCGCAAGAACAGTTTATTCACCAGAGACTTAGATTGGTACAAAGTGCCTAACTTGTCCCACAAAGCCTTTATCGTAGCTTCCCTTGATACATTCAGCAATACTAAATCTGAGACACACAATCGTATTATGCACTTTGCCTTCTGATCCAACTTCTTCCATTCTTCATCGGACACTCCCGTTGGTTTGGTACCTAGATCTACCGCGATCCACTGATCTTTATCCACCAACAGATCCTCCATATTGAGTTTGCACAACTCAAAACTCTGACCATTAAATTTCTCGATCTCTATCTTTCTACCACTCACCACCATCTTTCACCACCAGAATCGATCTCGCAGATCCCCCACTGAATAGGGTCTACCACAGGCCTGAGCGAAGCCCCTTAGCAACAAAGGCATCCCCTTGAAGCCGAAAATAGCTCTGATACCAAATGTAGGTTTTAACCCCGTATAAAAATTACTTGCATACGAATTCTAAAACACAGAAAATAAACAATGTGAGATCATAACACATAAAACACATATACACAAAGATTTTCCCCTGGATCCCAAAAACGGGACTACCAGCTTGATTTCTCATTATGTTCCTTTCAATGTTACAATACATATTTATACATGCTGAAGCATCCAATACCATGGACCGAAAACCATCGCATCCAATACCATGGATCGAAAAACCATCACGTCCAATACCATGGACTGAAAAATCATCGCGTCCAAAAAACATGTGCAAAAATCATGCACAAAACCATAGGTGGGTCCGCCCAACCTAACACCCCATAAAGTGGATTTACGAGTACCCCTCAAACCCCCTGTTAAGTACATCGAAAGAATATAACACAACCCAACACTCACATGGTTGAGGATTGTTGATGTTGATGGTATCAAGAAAGCTTGACAAATGACTTTGAGCTCATGGTTTTCTAGATACATATTGTTATCTCATTGATGGATACACATTATGTTGGATACATGGATGATTACTTAAGTCAAATATTGATAAATATTGTTGGTTGGCCAAGAGAATGGTGTTATTACAGGTCTCATGAAGACATAGCTATTTGAACACATGGATATTCGTAGACATGGCTTACTTAGTCACATAATGTTGATTATTTCTTAATTTATGATGATAGGTTTGATACTCACATTTGTTGATTATCATGGTTAAAGCTTATCAGATGTGTGATGTTACCTAGTGATGATACATGGTTGATATATTGAGGGTTCTTATGGAAAGATCATGTAATTCTTGATGATGATGTTATGATCATAGATGATGACAATGGTGTTTTCACATACATATGATATGATGTGAATGATTTTGTGTTACTGCCTGGAGATATGACATATGCTTAGTTGATTCATGGAAGGTTATGATAAGGCTCTTTCTACTAAGGAAACGAAGCAAGTTGATCTTGATGAGATCAAGAGGATGAGTTGATATCTATATGCAGCATACTTTTTCATAGGTTGATGATATTTACTTTTTCATATCTTTGGAACCGATGATGGACATATACAGGTTGTGGGTCTAGATGTTGTTGACAAATGCTTATTGTGTAGATCATATATGGTGTATGATAGTTATTGATGACTATCATGGTCTTATTTATACCTTTGGTCTTTGTTATAAATGTCATGTATATCACTCGATGAAAAGGTCATATAAAGGCCCAAGATGTAATAATATGTCTCTGCCTGTCATAGTCTTTTAATGAGTCCTTTTGGTCATATGATGTAATTTATAGTCCCACTATGCATGGGAAGGATGATATAATAATTACTATATTTCAATCATGTATAAGCATTTAGTATATCCCCACTTGGTTGGGTAGATGAGTCAAATTTGGTATATCCCCACTTGGTTGGGATATTGATGTATGTATGAGTCATTGATGATAGGAAGGTCATACTCACATAGTTGAGTTATAGAGTCATGTTATTCTTTTAGAAAATATATTTGTAGACTCTGCATGTGCTCAGGGGGAGCATGGATGGTATAGTGCATCTCAACATGTACAAAGGGGGAGTTTAACCAGAGAATTCAGCATGTGTTTAGGGGGAGCATGATCAATGTTCATATTCAACTGTTCATATATGAAAGTCTTCATTTTGGTCATCCATTTACCCTTGATATCAAAGGGGGAGAGTATCTTGATCTGCCCTTTGCCCTTGATGTTAAAGGGGGAGAGTATTTTTGTGTTTCTTGTTATCTCTAACAATTTCTACAACTTGTAGTAATCAACACCAACATGGTTGCCATCAAGTCAAAAGGGGGAGATTGTTGGCATTATGATACATGTGTTGTGCTTGATGGCAACCCACTTGTAGCAAAACAACTCACTTATATATGGTAACTAGATGAATCTAGAGGAGAGATCTCAAATGTGACAGAATGCATGGCATTTATGTTTATAGATGTGACAAAATTTAGGGCAGTTCAGAGGAATCATTTTAGAAGTAATATGGCAAATCACATTATAATGAGTATATTTAGAGGGAACAAAGTAATGGTACAAAAGAATAGGATGAAGGAACAAAGGACTACAGATCCGAATCAAGAAATTGAAGAAAGAGAATGGTTTAAGAAGTATACATTGGTTCACCTTGTCCAAGTAGCATATACATGTAGGCTCATGGAACAAAAGAAGCATATATGTATGCACGCACTTTCACAGAAGGAAAAGCGTGTATGGGATGGAAAATCAAGGTTTTGGTCCAAGGAATTCATTCCAGGGTTTTTGGTCTGAGGTATTGGTCTGAGGTTTTGGTCCAAGGTATTGGTCCGAGGTATTTGGTCCAAGGTATTGGTCCAAGTTATTTGGTTCGAGGTATTGGTCTGAGGTTTTTGTCCGAGGTTTTGGTCGAAGGTATTGGTCCAAGGTATTTGGTCCAAGGTATTGGTCTGAGGTATTTGTTCTGAGGTATTGGTCTGAGGTATTGGTCCTAAGTGGTTTTGGTCCAAGGTATTGAGAAAGACCTAACTATATAAGGAGGAGAAGATCAAAGGGATGAGAGCACAAGTAATGAATATCTAATGAAGTGTTAGATCAAAAGCAAATGTGCATGTTATGGGTTTCTAATGCTTTGCTTGATCTGAACTAAGTATGCACCAGAGTGTTTAATGATGGATGAGATCTAATGATGGATAAGGATCATAATGACTTATCATTATGAGATCTAATAATGGATATGTTAGTTCTGATTTCTAATGCACGTTTTATCCTTTATAAGTGATGACCAGGGTATGTCTGAAGTTTGGAATTACAGCGAAGTTATAAGTAAGTATTTGCAGATATATACGATGGTTCGCTTTGGTGAAGGTGCGTATACAAGTTGGTTCGACTCTTCCAAGTAGTGTATACAAAAGAAAAGCTTTATGTTCAAGGATGACTAATCTATCAAATTTGTGTTGTTGTTTTACTATTGTCTGTAAATGAAGTCTTCTTAGATCTGAAAGTAAAATTGAATGCATAAATAGTTTTTGTATCATTGATTATTTGATTGAGAAAGAAGTTTGATCATTTTTTCTATCTGTTTAGAACTCTGTAATATGGCAATAGATATTCAGAATGTCACTGATTGGTACAATTTGTGGTTCAGAGGTTTTATGATTTAGTATCTTTAGAGGTATATGCAGGTTTGGCAAAAGGAAGTAGCATATACACGCAGGTTTGTTTCATTAAAGGAGCATATAAATTCTGACACATGCCTTGGTTACAATTAGTTCTGGTTGTTGATGCAGTGTTCTCAGTTCAGATCTGTGTACTAGTTATAGTGATCTATCTGTTCCAGTTGATTGGTTGAATTTGATTAAGTTTGAATGAATGGCTGATTCAGTTGTGTCAGAGATTCAGTGATTGTTTGATTCTGTTGTGTCAAAGGTTCAAAGGTTTCAGTGATTGATTGTTTCATTTATATCAAAGATTGATGATTGGGTTTCATTTATATGAGACATTGATTGGGTTTTAGTGATTGGTCGATGCAGATGTATTTGATGGTTGTATTGCAGTGGTGATTGATTTTGAGCTTCAATGTTATTAAGGGGTCCAGTATGAAAATTTTATGAAACCAGGCCTTCATGTGTATTGTTGTGCACCAGGAACATCCAGTCTGAAAATTTATGAAACGTGGTCCTTGGAGGATACTAAGGGTTGGAGCCTTTAGTGAGGAAGTCTAAGCTTCCTACCAGTAGTGGCTGGTGATTTGATCAGGGGGTTGGAGCTCCCTTCTAGTAGCAGCTGGAGAATGAGTGAAGGTTGTAGCCTTCTATAGGTCAGAGCCTACGTACTAGTAAACATATCAATTAGTACAAGAACTATGGGGTTCTAGCTCTATGGCACAGGTAAGTTCCCTCTATGGATAGAGAAAACCCCTCTAGCCCTAGAGTGGGTCTAGTCACTGCAAAGAAAATACCAAAGCAAATTTCCTTATAAAGTTGGTGTTATGAAGGCCTACCTTTAGTACGACGTTCGATGAAGACCTTGTCGTGTTGCTCTGGCTCTTGTTCTTCTAGTAACTTATATCTGAAAACAACATGTAGAGAAACACCACAAATGTAATAGAAAACGCCCAAGCAAAACCTCAAGCTATCGACATAAAATTTAACACACGATATAGGGAACAAGCTATTGATTTGTATTAATATAAATCAAAGTAAAACTTACAACCGAGCCTTGATGTCATAAGCCTCCTCGAAAGGTCCTATTGGCATGTCACCATAAGCATTTACTCGTGAATCGTCTCCCAAGGGAACATATGACTCTCTCTTTCGTCCATAAGGATTGATGCCAGAAAGTTATCAAGCCAACTCTACTCAAGCATATCTCCAAAATACATGTGAGGCTACTTCCACACTCCAATAACACTCTCTACCTCTACTTCTCTCTTAGAAACCTGAAGCTACCAAATTAAATCTAGCTCTCATCTAGTTACATCCAAGCTAGTTGATCTCATTCATGGAGAAGATATTTATAGGAGGGAGAGGTCCCATAAGAGATGGAAGGAAGAGCTTATCTCTTAGTGAGGTTACAAAAAAGGTAGAGCAACTATCCAAGAGGAGAGAGGTGAGCTAAAATGACCCAAAAACCAGCCCTAGGACCACCCATGAAGCAATTTCATCTCGAAGTTTCCACGAGTTGTTAAAAAACTTGCCAGATTTGGCTCGTCATTGGTGCAACATAGGGACAGAGCGAAGACTTCTCTAGGAATATTGTTAACTTGACCATCTTCATCAGAGGGATAACTTCTGACCCGCGACAACCCATAAACTTAAGTAAAAAGGGGTTTGCTTCAGGGATAATGAACTGAGACATTCTTCCTAAGATTACAAGGAAGGTTTTCACACATCATTGGCAACATGACACAGAATAGATGTCAGTAACATGGACTGGCAGTATCCGGGATCAGGGAATGCAGAGTTGGTGACAAATTATTGTGTAACAGATGACCCCTAAAGCATGAAGGCCGAGAGTGTGGGAGGGGTGAAATGCTTTACAGATCCATTCCAAAAATAGAATGTCCTCACGGAGAACCTGTAGATGCAAGTACAACTGATATCTTTGATACAAGAGTACATAGTGAAAGGAAATACATGTTCATAAGGCATGGGTGCATCCATCCAGAAGATAAACATAAGTGGTCTGTGCTATGGACACAACCACCCAATCAAAAATACCACAAAAGAGACTCAGGTATGGTCGTAGCCATCCAATCAAAAGATTCATGTATAAATCAATCCACGCAACCTGGACTTGTGTAATCTGAGCCTAGGGTCTTGAATCCCAACCTAATCATGGTACAAATTCTAATATGCGAATAGATGTGTTGAATTCGAGCATACTAGAAAATCACTTGATTACCGACCAATGATGTAAATCATTAACAAGTGTGAGAGAGACCACCAGTAATGTCAATGGTTCTCAAGGTACTGCTAGTACAATCCACAAAGTTTGAAAACTAATTTGAAGTCGAACACTTGTGAAATAACTATATCGAAGACCAATGATGTAAGCCTGTCTTGAATGCGAAGAACTTGCCATTAAGGCATGCAAGCTCTAAGGTACCGAAAGGAGTCTCTAGATCAACTTCCTGGATAATGAGCTGAAGTCGACAGGAAGCGACCAATCGAAGGAGGGCCTTAATGTTTCCCACATCATTGATGTGAGACAAAGGAACAAGAGGAATGTGAATGAGACAGAGAATCTGAGGAAGGTGTGTAAGGCTACATACTGCAAAAGGATTAAGCTCTTGAACATATCGGCAACACGACTCCAGAATTTGGCAACATTTTGGTACCAAGGGATCAAAGGTCATGATGATGCAGCAAGGATCATATGGAAAGAGGCAAAATGAATAACCCAAAACCCGGAAGGCCAACGATAAAATGAGGATATCCCAACCCGAAACGAAGCAGAAAGAGTGTCGATGTCCAAGAGTGACAAGCTTCCATAATAACTAATACAATCAACATAATGTTTCCAATTTTCCCCCAACCATTTTTGGTGAGTACCCCAATTATTTTTGACACACAAGCTTGAAGGGGATAGCATATGCTTGTAATGTAAGTTCATCCTTCAGACAAATCCAACCTAGTGATTTTTAACAAGCCCTAGGAAGGAGAAGCTCAATCTTTTCATGGTGACGAGTCCAATTCCATCAAGGTTTAACGAGTCTAACATAGGTAAAACTCGGAGTCTTTTTCATGTTTAGAGAGTTTGAAAAAGACACGGAAAAGAAAAATCCAAAGGTACCTTTTTGTAAACTTGTCCCTCGAATCCGAAAAGGTAGGAAACAATATCCAAGGGAGCCTATTGACCATGAGAGATCAATGTATACCTTTTTCGTAAATAATCTATCCCAGCCCGAAAAAGGGGTAAACTTATACTAGGTAGATGATGCTTCACAACCTTTAACGAGTTCAAAGCAATAAGAGCTTGATGATCTTTTCATGTTTCAAGAGTTAGAAAAGCGCTTAAAGATGTCTCCAAAAGAGACTTTTTCATGTTTTTACTGAGTCTGAAAAAATATAAAATATAACTCACAAGTTCGTTACTAGAGTTCGCAAAACGTGTTGCTGTATAAAAACAAGCGTAAGATCCATCTTTGATATAAAAATATGTGAAATATTCAAAAATAGATAAAAACCATAATTTACAAACCCTTATTTGAACAAAAAGAGTCATTAGTTAAAAATCAAATTACTTTTCACTATTTTACCTCAGAGTGAAAAATTTACCCTTGCGCATTCGAAATTTCAACAGTCGACTGGAGGAAAATCAACACCTTATCAACACATTTGTCTGGTCCAAGTAGGAACTACTCGATTTCCTGCAAATTTAGATAGATAATGTTTTGTTTTTGATGGTATGAGCCACCACTTAGGAAGGATTTAGGGCGAACATCTTGGCGGTGGTCGTCGCGAGTTGCCAGCTTGGGATCGCGATGACCTAAAATTTTCCACGAGGAGAAAACAGGGTCTTCGCAATTGTGGATGGGAAAGTCACAAAGATCCCAATTTTCCCGAACAGTAGATTTTGGCTCGGCACACCTGTTAGAAAAACAGGCACGCCAAGCACCGATCCTCAATATTTCTCAAAAACTAAGCAATTTCAGCAGAATTGAAGCACAAGCGGAGTACTTATAATCATCTATGTGTGTATGCAAGAAGAAAACATGGTGATTGAGTGGAAGGAATGAGAGCACATTAGTGATGATGTGTTAGCCATGGGGGACCAAAACTACCTGGACGTGCTCCAGAATTACAGTCTGCTGAAATTCTTCATGGTGCCCTGTTTGAGGGTGCAACCAAACCTACTCCAATAGCTAGTCGAATCATGGGATCTGAATGAGGGAAAATTCAACATTCGGAGGCAAGAGATGGAAATTAAGGTGACAGACATTTATTTCCTGATAGGGTTGTCACGAAGGGGGGAAAGGACTTGCATGACTGGGACCCGGATCACTAGAGAAACCATGGATATGATGATGGGAAGACTGTGTCCAGAGGCAGAGAAGTGAGATAAGGGCGGAAAGCTCAAGATTGCAACTGTTAGAGACTTGTCTCTTCGAGTCCGCCTCTTTACCATCACTAGAGTAGCTGGCTCACAGGCCCCACATGAGGCCACCAAAGCCCAACTCCGACTGGCAGACGACTATTTGGATCCCATGGTTTTTAACTGGGTCGAGGCTGTGGCTGATAACTTAAAACATAAATTAACAAAGTGTCAGCGAGGGGACATCAAATAGTTCGGGTATGGGTCTATTCTCATATCATTCATCCTTGAGCATCTTCCTATCTTCCAGAGATAGGAAGTAGTCGTAGCATGGCCAACTCTGCGGGAGCCATGGATGTCTCGCTGGGTGATGTTGTTGCCCCGAGGAGGCAGGGGTCAACATATGTCATGGAGACCCGAGCTTTTCCAATGGTTAGATTGTCAACTTGTTTTTGTCGAGGACTGGCCATATGCCAGAATATATTTCAGGAGTGATCCAGATTTAGTACTCCCCCCTGGGGAACACTGGGACAAAAGAGGTAACAAATTTTGATTTTTAAAGATTTTGTAATTTTTATCATTTTTTACATATGTTATGATAACTATGTTTCAATCTTGTAGATGTTGGGCCAGAAAGGCCTACAAGTTTGTCTCTGATTGTTCAGAGACCTGAGTGGGAGTTTGAGATTCCTCCTGCTGATGGAGATGTAGAGGACGAGATCACTCATGACCTGGAGGGGTTGACAGAGGGGATCCCAGACTAAATGTTATTCGAGGATGTCCCTCGATAGTACCAATGACACATAGCAAGGGTGTTGGGCAAAATTCACCGACTACTCAGACGTGTCGTCCGAGCAATCATGTGCTATAGAGAGCACCACGCAGATTAGACTCCTAGGTTTAATTTTCGCAAGTTTCAAAGACATGTTGTCTTGCGATGTAACTCGAAAATATATTTTTTGAGCACTGCGATGTGCAACACTTGATATACATATACATATACATATACATATACATATATATACCTATGTTTTGCTATATTGACTTATTATTTCTTTAATGATTTAATTTTATAAATGTCGCAAATGTCTATCTAACACATGATTTCCCAATGCATCAGTTAATGTATTTAGTCTTCTAGGAATGTGTCGATTTGTAATATAGTCAAAATTCATTTCCAGTAAATGAACACATAAATACAACCTTAAAATTTGAGGGTTTCTGACAGAATAACGCCCGTTGAGTTGAAGAACAACAACCTGTGAATCCAGATTCACGATCAATGCATGAATATGGAGGGCAACAACCTCAGTTAGTAATTCAATGACTACACTATATTCAACGACATTGTTCGTAGTACATCCTAGACAAACATCTTGGAGATCTACCAACTCACCATGAGGATCGTAGATAAGCCGTAGAGGAAAGATTCTGGGTACTGCGACAGGCACCATTAGCGAAACCGACATAAGGTGTGATAGACATATGCATAAGAAGAAAAAAGAACACAATAAGTGGAAAATGCTTACACACCAAGCCAAACATGTACAAAATGGAAAACATACTTATGTACACAGCAATGCACAAAAGACTCATGCATAATATTTCTTGAGATAAATCCCATTATGGGGCTTACCTAAATGGTTGCCTTCATAATCAATTAGCTCATAGGCCCCTTTTTGCAAAACACGTTTGACAATATAGGGCCCATGCCACATGGGTTCAAATTTGCCTACCCCCAGCTTGTTATTAGCTTAATCATATAGCAGGACTAAATCCCCCTCTGTGAAAGAACGTGGGTTAACTATTTGATCGAAGTGAGTTTTCACTCTCTTCTTTTGCACTTCAATGACTAAGGAAGCAAGTCAACGAGTCTCATCAAGTCTTTCTATATAAAGAAGGCATTCTTCCACTGGAGTAATATTCGGGAGCAATTCAATAGCTAATTTGAGAGAAGGGATTTCACATTCAATCTGAACGGTAGCTTCTAGACCATAAACAAGTTAAAATGGTGTGAATCCACTCACATCCTTAACTGAGGTACGATAGGCCCATAGAGCAGAAAACAACATCAAATACCAGTTGGACTTGTGCATTCCAATGGTACGCTAAAGCATAGTAACCAATATTTTGTTTACTGCCTCGACCTAGCCATTGGCTTGAGGGTGATATGGCATTGAACTATCGTGATGCAAGCCTAACTAGGTTGTTAACTCAATCATCATATAACCACAGAAATGGGAACCATGATCATTGACTATAGCCTAAGGGACTTCGAACTAGGTAATTACGTGATTGAACAGAAATTACGCAGCTATCTTATCGTCGTTAGACAATGTAGGCATTGCTTCGTCCCATTTCATAAAATAATCAACTGCAATGATGATATACCCATGCCCCCTAGCTGAGTGAGGGTTACAGGTCATAAAAAAAATGCCCCACTTAGCAAAAGGGTTGAGGGTAATGACAAGATGCAAAAGCGAAGGCGGTGCTCGCATCTTCCACTGGTAAATTTGACATGTGTGACAGGAGAAGACGACCAAAATGAAATCTTTGAAGATGGATGGCCGAAAATAACTAGCATGAAGAATATTTTGGGCAATAGCATAACCAGACATATGACCACCACAGGCACCAAAGTGGCAATCATTTAAGACTTTTTCAGCTTCCTCAAAAGTTAGACAATGACAGAGAACTGAATCAATGCTGAGATGATATAAAGTGTCTCCAACAATACAATATGGCTGGGAATGGTGGTGAATGTGTCGCCAAGATTCCTTAGACAAATCAGGGTGGAATGAAGACATCTAGAGGTAAACAATAATGTCACCATACCAAGGATTGAGGGTACTGATCAAGAAAAGTGTGTCGTATGGAATGCGGTATTCTATCTGAGAGGGAACGGAAGTAGACAGTAATGAGCAAATCAACTCAGCGAAGACCAATTACTTCTTAGACTTGGCAGTAGTAAATTCCAAATCAAACTCTTGAAGGATAGCAATCCATTTTGAGTATTTTCCGCCCACCAATTAAGGTGACAGAATATACGTCATCAAGTTGCAATCTGAAATCATAGTTGTAGTGCACAACAAAATGTAATGACAAAAGCGTTGGATAGCCTAAACAGCCTCTAAAGATGACTTCTTGACATAAACGTAGCGAGTCTCAGTGTCAAAAAGGTTGTGGCTAAGATAATATATGACATGCTCGGAACCATCATCATCATCTTGGACCAGAACCATACCAAATGTACTATCAGTGACAGCTAGATAAAGTGAATAATCATGATGATAGTTGGGTGGAAGCAACAGGGGAGTAGAAACAAGAAGTGTCTTCAGCTACTCAAATGACCTTTGGGTGGTGTCATCCCACATAAACGGAGTGTCACACTTAAGGATACGCGTGTAACCTTTAGCAACCTTGGCATAGTTAGGGATAAAACATCGTAGAAAATTAGCTTTCCCCTACAAAATTTACAACTGATGTAAAGAAGTAGGAGGCGGGAGATTCATAATAGCTTCGACCTTAAGTGGATCAAGATGAATACCCTCCTTAGAAATGACAAACCCAAGGAGATTGCTGGATTCGACGCAAAAGACACACTTATGCGGATTGAGACAAATATGGTAATGTCTACAATGAAGAAAAATTTGGCGAAGGTGGTTCGGATGGTCTGTGTATTTAGCTGAATGAGCCGGAAGATCATCTAGATAAGGCTAAACAATGTGTCCGATGTCATGAAAAGAATAGGACATTGCTTGTTGGAAAGTTTCACCGACATTCTTTAGGCCAAAAGGGAGCTTTTTGTAAGCAAAAGTACCCCACAGACAGATAAAGGTAGTTTTGTGTTGATCGGCAGGTGAAATATTGATCTAGTTGTAACTAGAAAAGCCGTCCATAAAAGAGAATATCTCACTCCCAGCACAGTCATCAATAGGCTGATCAATAAAGGGAGTAGGATAATTGTCTTTCAGACATGCACGATTGATATCACGATAATCAACACAAACCCAAATAGTGCCTTGCTTTTTAGTCATAGGGACAATATTAGATACCCAGTTTGTTAGTGGAATAGGGTAAATAAAGCCTGCCTTGAGAAGTTTTTCAACCTCTCCCTTAATGGTAATGGCCTTTCTCGAGTGCACGAAACATAAACATTGATGAACTGGTTTTGCACGAGGATACATAGGTATCTCATGCACCACAATACTCGGATCAACACTGGGCATTTCTTCATACAACCAGGAGAACACATTGTGAAACTCTCGGAAAAGGTCAGTGTAAAGCTGGATCTCCTCAGGAGAACAAGTCACTCCAATGTGAATATTTTCAACAATCCCTGGTTTGACGGAGATGTCGATGGGCATGGTTTGCATAATATTTCCCATATTCCCCTTAGAAAAAACCTCATGAGTTAAGATGGGTGTCTAAAGCGACTGAGAAGGAACATAGGAAGCAAACTTATCCGGACAGGTAGTCATGGCCCCATGGCTTGGGAGAAACGAGGAACGATGATGATTATTGACCCAAGGAGGATCCTCAAAAAACATAGTCTCAAGAATCACATCATCAAAAGGAAATGTCTCTCATAACGGATCCGAAGAAGTAATATCTCCAAGCCAGGGGGATTGCACATACATGTCGAAAGATCTACTCGAAGGAGTAGAGTCGGAAGATGAAACCAAAGCCGAAACGATTTCAACATAGTTGAGCTCTGTAGGGCTCAACAAAATAACCTCACCCCATGAATCCTCATGATCGTGGGGGGGGGGGGG
>APFE031428187.1:14107-35916 GCA_000404065.3 Pinus taeda
AGATCATATTAACAGAGGCGAAATTAGGAGGTGGGAATGAAAAAACACCCATAAGGATAGGATCTTTAAAGAGTCCAGCACCCACACTCTCATAGGGAATACTAGTATGCTCCACAAATGGAACATTGCCATCCAAGGAAGAAGAAGCGAAGAAGGAAAACTAATCAATCGTAACAATTTTCCCTTGATGAGGAAAACAGAGTACACAAAATAATGAAGAAGCTACGACATGCATAGCATACGTCCAACTTCAACCCAACAAAAGGTTGTAAGTCAGATTAGCGTCAACAACTTCGAATTTGATGTCAACTGTCTTCCCTTCCAAGGTGATAGGTAGGCGCGGGAGAATACCAAATGGACAAGAATCTCTTCCATCAAAGGCTTCAAAGGTATTAGGAGATTGACTCAAAGACGGGGAGCCGATTGCCTTCCAACAAGCAATAGACATGATGCAATTTGAGGCACCTTCATCAATAATAGTACGATGAATATTCTTCGAGTTAATGATGACTTGAATGAGAAAATCGATTTGATGAGGCAAATGTGGTACATGATTTTTCAAGATCAAATGTAACTAACTTGGAATTAGCCAGATCAATGCCACCAATAGCGAATAGTAGAGACTTTCGTTGGGGAGGACAACTTTGGAGAACCTCCAACGCAGACATAGCCGAAGGAGATTGGGCTAGGTCCTCGACAATGCTATAGTGTTGCGCGGCATGAGCATTGGGGTTATAGGAAGATTTCCGGAGAACACCCTTTGTAGGTGGTCTAATGATAGACTCGGTGTTGGGCTGTTCAATATGAAGAGGGCTAGAACTGGATGAAGGAATGTTAGAAGGTACTTCAGGTTTCTTCCCGGCGAACGGAGCATAATCTTTCGATCGAGTACTCACATGAATAGGGGTAGTCCCAACCATAAAAACCTGGGAGCCAAAAGTGGAAGAGGATTGAGGTTGGTCTACCACCATTTGAGTTTTTTGGGAGGGAAAAGGCTCTTTAATTATAGCAGGAGTCCTCGAAGTCCCCTTAAGAAAATGACTAACCTCAGACCATCTAGGACAATATTTAGTGTAGTGATCCTCGTCACAGATAAGACAAGGATACTTAGGTTTGTGTTTAGAACCATCAGCGGAAAGAGTCTTAGGAGGTTCTTGCTTTGGTGTATCAGCCTTATTTTTACCTTTCCCTTTCTTCTTACCTTTCAAAGTTTTCTCTGCTATGGTAGATTGAACGACATTAACTTTTGAGGTTTTCTCAATATTATATGTAGACTGAGAAGCATTTTCAACAGGATCAGTAGGTTTTTGCTTCGCAGGAGTCATGGAAGACTTTCGGGAAGATTGAGCAACAAAACCAATAACACCATCGATAGAAGGCATCGATGAGGCTTTAGAAGTTCCAGGTTATGGAGCATCAGGTAAGACATCATAAAGCATGCCAGATTGGGAATAGACCAAATCAAGATACTAAGCACGCGTGATGGCTTGCTCTTCAGTAACACATGCCCCAATAACAATATCTTGGGCTATCAGACCGACAAAAGAGGTAGTAAACCAATCCTTCAGAAGTTGATCAGGGATCCAGAACTTAATCAAATGGCGCTGCCTTCTCCATTCATGAATCTGATTGGAAATGTGGGTAGCCATGTCATGTTTCAAAGAACTAAGGAGATGCGTTCCCATTTAATAGCGAATCAGTAACTAAAAATGGGTAAGAAATACCATCGCAAGAGAGTTAAAGTCTTGGAAAGTTCCACAAGTGAGTTCAATATACCATTTTATAGCAGAACCAGTAAGAGTCCTTTGAAAAATACGGAGAGTGATAGAATCATCAAGCTAGGAATTAGATGAACACTAAAGGTGATAAGTCATAACATGCGCTTAGGGAGCCTCTCCAGATTTGCCGTCAAATTTAGGACAATCATCGGGAATCTTGGTCGAAACTGGTGGCCAATATGGATTATGAAGTATAGGGTCATTTGTCAACTTCAACACATCAGGCAGTTCCAAAGTTGCAAGAAAAGGTAAGTGAGGGTTAAAAGACATCATGGGCCTTTGATAAGGGCCAGTGTTAGTGTTCCAACCAAAACCTTGTTGCCCCCAAGGATTTTGTCCATAAGGGTTATAGTTGGGCGGATTAATGCCATAACCTGGTTGTTGACCTGGATTTTGACTGCCAACAAACCATAGGTTACCATCTTGACCAACAAGGGCAGCATATGGCTACTGAAAATTCTGATAAGGATTAACTTGAGGTTGCTAATAGTTCTGATACAGAGCACCCTGAGGTTGCCCTTGGGGTTGCTGAGGTACTTGGAGACTGTATTGCGGCTAAGGTCCAAACTATGCCTAGGGCTCAGGTTGCATCTAATAAATAGGTTGGGCTTGGAATCCAACCTGAGTTTGGGGATCGGGTTGAGTTTGGAGTCTAGCTTGAGTTTGGAGACCTGGTTGAGCTTGGGAACCATCTTGCGTCTAAGTGCTTGGTTGACTAAGAGTTGGATTAACTTGACCATATTGATGTCCTTGTTGGAATTGGGGCTGACCCAACTGGCCAGAAGGTTGGCCTTGTTGGAACTGAGGTTAACTTATCTGACCAGAAGGTTGATCTTGCTGGGAAATAGGTTGGCCTGCTAAAATTGAGGTTGTCCTACCTAACTAGAGGGTTTTCCTTGCTGGAATTGAGTTTGTCCTACCTTATTAGAGGGTTGTCCTTGCTGGGAAATAGATTGGCCTTACTGGAATTGAGGCTGATCTGGCTGACCAAAAGGTTGCCCTAAATAAACAAAGGAGGAACCTATGGAGGCCAAAGGTTGTCCCTGAAAGGGTTATCCTTGGAAACCCGAAGGTTTTCCTTGAAAATGTTGCCCTTGCAATCCCGAAGGTTTTCCTTGCGCGCTGTGGTAAGTAGTGTGATTCCAGGGAACCAAAAGTGGAATGTAATTCTCAAATGGGACCCCCAGAGGAAGAGACCCAGTGTAATAAATATGAGCTCCACGGTGATCATAGTAGTGCAAAGGGTTATGTAGAACTGACAGTGGTTGAGAACCTAAAGAGTTATGAGTCGGATTTTGAAGAGCAAATAGGTACTGCTCATACGAAAATCCCACCAAAATGAAATTCGAAGAGATCGGTACATTACCTGTAGGTTGACTGACTCCAAAAACTAGAAGTAAAGGACCGCTGCCAGCGGGTCCAGAAGGTATCTGACTAACAGTAGTAACTACAGAAGATGTGATAACCATACTAACATAAGGGGATGTAGACGTCACACACACAGTGGGTATTGATGGAACAAATGTAACCTATGTCTAAGGTATGGAAGTCAAGGCTGACTGAGCAGACATGAAAGGTCCTAAAGTCAGAATTGAAGTACAAGACCACATAGAGCTCTGATGCAAAGATGTAGAACCAAGTATGTTAGGCAGAGCGTGATAGCGAAGTGGCAACGATACAATTGGAGCAGTGTGGAAAGGAAAACCTTCCGGGGGAAACTGACATTCCCCGATCGACACAAGGCTCTCTTGACTACTAATGGGACTTGACTCATCCATGTCAGAAGTGGCCATTGGAATCAAAGAACCAAGAGAGTAGACAAGAGGTCCTCATCTAAAAATTCCAAATGTTGGGAGGAGTCTAATTGATATCAAAAGGTTCCTCACCTGGAGCTTGAGAGGGAAGAGGTTGAACACTCGGACAATAGGAAAAGTACCAATAACAGATAATACCTCAGAAGAGACAGGAGAAAGGGGCTCTAAGTCAACTGGTAAGGATGACGGATTCGGTGAGTTTGCTAGGATGACCTAAACTCAAAAGTCTAGGATAAAAGATATAATCAATAGGGTTGCAAAAAATCTTCCAATATATTATCACGATGCGGTCGAGATTAATAGGTAAAATTTTATTGCTGACAAATAAGCTTTATGACACTAGCACAAAACATTGCATTTTCATGTTTAAAGATTCGAGAAAAAGGACAAAATATGACTCGGGTCGCCTTCAAAGTTTAATGAGATTGAAAGTACAAGTGCTCAAATGATCCTTTTAATTTTAAGCAGTTGAAAAGGAACGAAAGTGACTACTCTGGAATTCTAGGCAAAATGTTTACCAGACAAATCGTAAAACTGCATATACACCTTGGTAATAAAATGAAAGAGAAATGACCAAGGACTTCCTGTATGGCAGTCAATCTTCTTGAATGATGTGTTTGGTTCATTACGATACGTAAGGTGGTAGACTCAACTTCCTATGGATAATAGGATGATAACCTAGTGGGGTCTCCCAACATATACTCGACGGTACAGGGAACACAAATCTGTACTAGCATCTATTGAATCACAAAAAGAGGAATCACCCAACCTTAGTGAAAACAATAGCAACTAGGTTTAACAACGTTGGAACACACCTCTAGCCTAGACCTCTAGATATGTGAGCATTAAGTTCCAATGCATTTTTAATTTCATTCAATAAATTTTAACAGTTAATCTTGAATTAAGTCTCGATTTTAAGGCGCTACTGAATGTTTCTTTAACACTCCTAGAATGCAACTAAATGAGCAAAAAGACCATTTTTGTTGGATGAAAAACTAGCTAAGGAAGAGTGAGAGGTTCAATGCATAACAGCTGAATGGAAAACAAGAAAACCAATCTAAGAAAAAGGAACACCTCTACCATTTACTCAAACTTGCAAGCAATCTAAACAAGAACATAGAAAACACACTTTTTGCTTTTCAATGTCTTAATCTCAAGAATCTACTAATGCAAAAAATCGTAGTTCAAACCTCAATACATGATGAATGCAGTTTTTGATTTCTTCAAATAAATGATAAGCAACTACATGAAAAAATGAATCAAAGACTCAAAACTAAGGAAATAATCCTTTTCACAAAACTAGAAAACTGTCTCATTGACTGGGAAGCAAAGCGATTTATGCCAAGCGAAGGAAGAAGACTGAATGAACAAGACAAGGAAGTTCAGTGACCAAATGCTACATACCAATCAAGAGGATGACAAATAGTGAAAAGGAAGAAGCCTCAAACGACAGGAGAGATTATACCAAGTAGAGTCTAAATATCTCAATGAATGAGTGACCCAAGTAAACCAAGCAATCGAGAAACCCTAAGGTATTTAGGTCACACGGTTCAAGAGGGAGGATTTGAAAAGACTTGAAAATCGGAATCAAAAATTTTAACAACCAACATTTTTGACACAATAGAGAAGGGAAAAACAAGCTCAGAGGATAGAACACACTGGCCGATCAACCAAACAAACTTCAAAATTTGAAACTTACAAGATTTGTCGCAAGTAAAACACTAGTAACATGCACTGACAACAAATCGTCGCACCCCTCTAACTAAGAACTTTGCGATGTTGTTGCGAAAGTACATCAGTTAGCTACGCCAAGCCAATTTTAGGACTCTTCGTGGCTGTTAGACAATTTATTCACGCCAGACATTAAAAGGTGCAACTCAGAAGACAACACAGGTGCAACTACTTCATGACTGTCAGAAAATAAACAGCGATGACCTCAGATCAAAGTCAAAAAATGAAAGTTGGACTGGAGAAAGGCCAAATCTATCACTCAGAAGGGTGGGAAGGTTACTGGAGTAGTCTAACAACTTCCAGAATAGAGCATGCTACCCAAATAATAAGGAAGACAATAAACAAACAAAACCAGTTAACACAAAAGACAAAAGATAGATCCCCAGCATGGTTGCCAACTTGTGATGTACGTAAGTTCCCTCTGCAAATAGAGGCAACCCCTCTAGCCCTAGAGTGGGTCTAGTCACTACAAACACAATACCAAAGCAAATCTCCTTAGAAATTTGGTGTTACTAAGGCCTACCTTCAGTTCTACATTCAATGAAGTCCTTGTCGTGTTGCTCCAGCTCTTGTTCTTCTAGTCACTTATACCTGAAAACAACATGTAGAGAAACACCACAAACGCAATAGAAAATGACCAAGCAATCTACTTGAAGAGTCAAGGAACCTCAAGCTACCGACACACAATTTAACACATGATATAGGAAACAAGCTATTGATTTGTATTAATATAAATCAAAGTAAAACTTAAAACCAAGCTTTGACATCATAAGCCTCCTCGAAGGGTCCTATTAGCATGTCTCCATAAGCATTTACTTATGAACCATCTCCCAAGGGAACATATGACTCTCTCTTTCGTCCAAAAGGATTGATGCTAGAAAGTTCTGAAGCCAACTTTACTCAAACATCTCTCAAACCAAAATACATGTGAGGCTACTTCCACACTCCAATAACACTCTCTACCTCTACTCCTCTCTTAGAAACCTGAAGCTACCAAATTACATCTAGCTCTCATTTAGTTACATCCAAGCTAGTTGATCTCATTCATGGAGGAGATATTTATAGGAGGGAGAGGTCCCATAAGAGATGGAAGGAAGAGCTTATCTCTTAGGGAGGTTACACAAAAGTTGGAACAACTATCCCAGAGGAGAGAGGCAAGCTCAACTAACCCAACAACGAGCCCTAGGACTGCCCATGAAGCAATTTCATCTCGATGTTTCGACAAGTTTTTAAAAAAATTGCCAAATCTAGCTTGTCGCGGGTGCAACATAGGGATAGAGCAAAGACTTCACTAGGGCTAGTGTTAACTTGACCATCTTCGCAGGAGGGATAACTTCTGACCCGCGATTACCTAGAAACTTAAGCAAAAAGGGGTCTACTTCAGGGATAATGAACTGAGACGTTCTTCCTGAGATTACAAGGAAGGTTTTGACACATCATTAGCAACATGACATAGAATAGATGTCAGTAACATGGATCGACAGTATCCAGGATTAGGGAATGTAGAGTCAGTGACAAATTATTGTGTAACAAGCTCCCTTCAAGAAGAATCTAGAGAATGAGAGAAGGTTGTAGCCTTCTGTAGGTGGGTGCCTACGTATTGGTATGAGTCTGCACCAGTGAAAGATTTTAAACAAATTTTATTATTATTAAAAGGAGATAGAGATGACCATAACAGGTGGTTTTTACCCACATTGGGTTTCCACCTTAAATCTTGGTGTTCATGTGTGTTGCTTATGTGTGATGGTTTATTATGTTATTATTGCACATGGTTACTGTTTAATATTTAATAAAGTACCAATGCACTGATTAAAGATCAACATATGATGAATTAACTGAATCAGAAGTTCACTGGATATACTCTAGTTTCCTTAAGAACAGTTGTGTGCACATGTGAGTTCCCTTCACTGAAGTAGCATATATAAATATGATTATAGAAATGAAAAAGTTATTGATTTGTAAACACTGACTCATGCCCCCTCTCAGTATTATTTCCAACACAATGTTGTGCCTCGAAGTTCACAGACTCCCGAATTGACAATTAAATGTTGGTACATTAATATGCCCTATACTACACCCAACATTTTGGCATCATTGTCGGGTAGGCGCTTAGGGGATTTACCCTGGTGACCTATTGTATTTGCTTTTATTTTCATGTAGTTTCTCTTGCAAGTTTTTGTTCTTTGAATTTATTTCTCTCTTGCATATTTTTTTTGTTTTAAGAATTTCATTTTTTAGGTGTTGTCAGAACCCCCCTATATATACTAATCCATGTGATAACATAATATACTAGTTGGCTTGTTGAGAATAGGAAAATGGTACTTTGAGGAATCATTCAATGAGGAGTTTTGATGCTGCTACATAGACATATAGATCATCTAATGAAGAACTCAAAAATGTAGAATTTAATAATTTTCTTGAACATAAAGATAATATTATTAAATATTTGATTTCAAAATTGGATGATTTGTGGGAAGAATAGAAGAAGGATGAAGAACCATTGTTGATATTTTGCTCCAAATGTAGAAAGAAACACTTCCTTGGAAAGTGTCCATTTAGTAGCTTGAAAGTTTGTAGAATTTGTGAAGAGAATCATGCAACAGAACATTTCCCATCAATACCAGGATTACTAAAAGCACTTAGGAAATCAAGTAAGGAATCGAATCAACCACCAGGTATAACCGAAAACCTATCATCATTTAATACTTGGAGTAATATTTATTATCTTGAGCAAGTTCCTCAACAGATTTATAATCATGCAGTTCCATGGAAACCATTTAATCCTCCTCCAATTGAATACCCTACTTCATGGATATAGTAGCCCTTTCCTTGGCCCTCTTCTTTGAGTTAGATATCCACATGGCCTCAAGAATGGTTTGGAGCCTCTTCTTTAGGGTAGTATTTCATGCAAAATCAACAACATCAACTGCAATTTCCACTTAATTCACCATCGTTATCATCCTTCATGGTCCCAATTACTTGTGCAACCTTACCCTAATTCATACCCTAGCCCTTATCCTAATCCATACCCTAGTTCTAATTTGTACCCTAACCCTTATCCTAATCCATACCCTAATCCTAATCCAAACGTTAAACCTATCCCTTATCCAAACCCTAAACCTAGCCCTAATTCATACCCTAACCCAAATCCTAGTCCAAATACAAAGCTTAGTCTAAGCCTTAACCCAAACCCTAGCCTAAACCATAGAACAAACCCTAATCTAAACCAACAGGTTGCACAACAATTTGAAACGCCTATTCTTCCCATTGACTCCCCTACTAAGTGTAATGATATATCTTTGAAGTGGGGGGAAGGGGTCAGTTTGGAAACATCTCCTATCACTACACAACATTCACCTCGGGAATATATAAGACCATTAGAGGAGAAATCTATAATTGGAACCTATTATGAAATTGTTGTTGAAACTCAAAACCCTAAAATTTCCCTTAACCATTCTTGTCAATCTGAAAAGTAGATATTTGAGCCTGAACTTAAGGGATTTTTCTTTTGTCTTTCACCATATCCTTCATGCCTTCAAGAGAGTTAACCTCAAGTTGTGGAAGATTTGTACAAGTTGGAGAATCATAAATATGTGGATCCCATTGAATCCTGGTTTGAAGCAGTCATCAGCACACCTTATTCCCTCATCACTCAAAAACTATTGGTACCATATCAATTAAAATAATTGGTTTCTCATACTCTGATATGTCTTGAAGTCCATTCTTTAAAATTAAGTGTGAGTATATTTAGCATTCTGTTACGCACATGGCTACATTGGAAGTCCTCCTACACTTGAAGGAGATCTTCCTCTCTCTAAATTAGGGTAAGGTAGTATAAGAATAATGAATAAAAATGTTATTTGAAATAAAACTGTTATAGAAACACTCTTGAAACTACAATTTGTAAGGAACAACTATTGAAATTTTTGTCATTATGCATTCTTGTGGTAAGACTTGTCAAAAGAAATTCACTCTTAATGCCTCATGTTTTATAAAGTGACTTTGATTATTGGCTGATATTATTCATTAGGTCAATCACGAGGATTTTTATTGTTAAACCTTCCATTTATAATCTTAAAAACCTACTTTTGGCCTACTCATTCTAACAGACTATCATCTAAGAAACCTTTTCAAAGTTTCTATTCGAAGGTATTGATGAAAATACTCCTATGGTGGACCACTCTTAAAAACCCTAACAAGCTTTCATGAGAACCCTGGCATGATCAACTCGGGGAATCTTTCAGTCATTATTTGAGATGCTTTCTTAAAATGAGTCTTTAGGGTAGAAGGACCAACTAGTAAAGATTAGTAATTAAAACCTTTTCACGCCATCCTGTGCTCTTAAGGAGCATATTTGCCTCCCCACCTATTAAGTAACCTCTTTAATGTTAATTACAATCAAATTTTATTTTAAAATGATTAATTGAGGGATACGAGGTCTCATTACAATCCGATATACCATGATCATGGGTCCTAACAAGAATGGCATTATCGCTACTTGTCACCAAGTCAGGGTAATGGGTTTCAATTGAAAAGATGGAAGACAAGAGGTCTCATCATGAGCTGACTTGGTCATTCTTGTTAGTTCTTATGAATGGCACTGTCATTAGCTGGTTACCAAGCTAGGGCAATGACCTTCAACTAATTTCTAAACAAATGTAAATTCTTTCAATTGACTGTGAATCTATATCTAATAAATGGGACATAGGAATTTCGTGGGGTTAAAATCCATCCCTATTGAGGCTATAGACATCTGTTGGCAGTAGGGCCATGCATGTGATATCAAAGTTAATTTTACACTATGATTTACCTGGTTGTTTTTGTCTTTCCCTGAACTCATTATCATATCTCTCTGAGAATGGCTTTAAGATTCTTTTGGTAATGTTCTTTAGAATTCTATCTTTTAGAAATATGAAGGTTTTCATGGATGTGGGACCCTTAGCACAAGTGATTCACTTTGTTTGAAGAAGGGGAGCTTCAACTGTATGCTTGGGTAATGGTAAGATGTTCATCCTGGGAAGGTATTACTTTGTCATATTTCCTTTTCCCTATTTCCATCCATTTTAATTCCCTGAATTTCAAATAATGTCACTTCTATTTATAATAATGAGGCTATTGAAAGTGAATACTTGTTGTTTTGGATTTCTCTTGAGATGCTTTGTGGAAATTTTGACAGTTGGTTATTTCATTATTACACTATCCTTGCAGTTTATCATTTTTTATAGTAGCTCTGGTATCATAATTTCTTTGTATCAGTCGTAATGAATAAATAATCCAGTACGGAAATGAACCAACATGCATTATCTTTTAGAACAATCAAATCTAGCAGGGAACATTTGTTTACACATGGTTGCAAGAATATTTATGCTTCAATTTTGGTTTTTTACAAGGGAACATCAGTATAGTAGTTGATTCTCTTGCATGAGGACATGCAAGATGATCGGCATGGGGGGTGTTAGGCCCCAAAATTTTTGTACTTAATGCACCTTTTTATTCATATGATACCCTACTTATTTCCTTGTTTAACTAGTTTATGAACTCTTTCTACATTCTTTTAATGCAATAGTGAAGATTTGTGCTTGGGTTGTATTTTATCTAAGAATACCTTTGTCATATGAATTTCTAGGATTGATGCTCATTAAAATGTTGTTAATGTAGATTATATTGTTCTTGCATCGCATAGGGTTCGTGCACCAAGTATATGTGGACCACTTCATCATTCAATTTTCCACAAAGCAAAATGCTAGTTGGTGGTACAAACATGTGTTTGGAATGATCTTGGATCCTTTTTTATAGTCATAGGTGCACCTATCTTTTATTGACTTGTTCCTGCACTAAAGAGCAACATTCATGCACTAGAGAGCAAACAATTTGGGGCTTTCATACATCGGCACATTTTTGGGAAAATACAGGAAAGGTTTTATTCAAAATGTTGTTTAAACACCTCCACATCATTCAAAATTCACCAAAGTTTTACAACTCAATTTTTAGAGAATAATTAATAATTCAGCCCAAATTTGCAGTATTGTTCAAACATCCAACTTCCTCCTATATTTTCATGCAATTGAAGTCGAATATGAAAATTTTGAAACATGGTTTTTCTCCCAGTATATAGAATTGACAAAGCCTTAAATTTTTGTCTAAAATTCATCATGGTTTTGAAGATGTGAAGGTATCTTTGAGGCATATTTGTAGAAAATCAGGTAAAACCCAAATTTTCAAAAGTAGTCAAACAGTAAACTTTGGGCACAATTTCCGAGGCAATGAAGATGAATCAGAAAATTCCAAGATAGGTTATTGTTGAAAACAGGACAAGTTATGTTTCCTCCAAACCAATTTCCCATATCCACATTGTTCTAAGAGTTACACGAAGTTCTTTGAGGAAGTTTTATAAAAAATGACTATTTTTTCCAGAATTCCAAAATATGCCCAAATTTGCAAAATTCGTATCAGATTTGTGTTTCTTCAATGACATCATGGCTGAAATAGATCTCCCATCCATGGCATATTGTTAGGATGAAATCTCCATATTGTTTTCAACGGACTGGTTTGTTTAAAGCAAAACTTGTAATGTAAAAAGATTATAAAAAAAGAGTTATGGCTCCAAGCATATATAGAAATCCATTATTTTTACTCTCATCCTTCTAAGCTAAGTGCTAAGGTTCTTCCCCTTCCTCCAATAAATTTGGAACTCAACTATGGAGCTCTAAATGTATAAGGACTGATATTTCCATTAATAGCATGCATCAATGCCACATTTATGCATCTATTTTGTCTATTCCATGTAATGATAATATTGCTCTTATAGAATAAGTGTTTTCGTTAAAGGGAAACAAGCTGGTTGGCTAGGGCCCAAACAACCAATTATATTGTGTATTAAGTAGAGGGAGTGATTGGTGTGAAGGTTTATTATGAATGATATGTGTTGGTGATTGACAGAGCTCTTGCGCGATTCATTTTCCTTGCCGAATTGTTTTTAGATCTAAGGGTTTGTATGTGTGTTAAGTTTGTTTTCTTTGTTTTCATAAAGCAATTTATTTTTGTTATTTATTTAAAGATCATCAAGCATTTCTTTGGTCTAAGAAGTTTTCCTCTTGAATCACTTTTAGTTAATGATTAAGGGTTTGTATCATTTAAGTTTTGTGTAAAGATCTATTTCTTTACAGCAAGGATACTCTAATCAAAGCATATATATTGTAATTGTGTAGTGGTGTTAACCCTCCTGTTTAAATCATTAAGTTTAAATCATATTCCTTGCTTTGATAAATATCTGTAAACTAAAGTTTAAGTAGAGGAATCATTTGCTATCACTTTTTGGATTCGAGAATCTAATATAGATATTTCATTTAATGTTCGAATACGTTTATACACAGGATATGTTCAACATAGTGATAAATGTTTAGAGGGGATATGAGTAAAGAATATTTTAATTGACTGCCAACCATTTGATGTGTTCATCAATTGATCATTGCAAAAAATATAATCTTTTGGAATCAAAATCCAATAATAGTTGATTGGGAAAAAATATGTTGGTTAGGATGAAATGAAATGTGACATGTGGCATGAAATGTGAATATGAATTGATATGCATTCCCCCCAACTAAAGGTGTTTTTAGCTTTTGGCAAATGAGAAAGGGAATATAAATAAGATGAGTGATTTTTCAAAATCACAATTTTAGAATTTAAGGAATTATATGATTAAAGATTAGAAAATAACATACCTTCACTTACCTAAAAAAGTGGACAAGCTATGTATATAGAAGAGTGTGGCTACTACTGCTAGATCATGGAATATGAAGTAAAATAATCTGATTTGATTCTTCTTTCCCTTGGTTGTATGATTTGAGGATGAGATTGGAATCTTTATTGCTATGGCTGCTGAATTGAGTCCTATTGCAAACTGCTGAAATCATGTAGTCTTCATTCGTTCCCACTCGATAGAATAATTCTTATCTATGTGAATAAATATGTCGACATCGAACATAGAAAATAAATTGTTAGATTACTGGCCATTAATGAATACCCTTAACCAACATGAGACTACTCATCATTGACATCAATGAGAGTCGAGATGCCTAAGTACATCTTACTAGGTACAAATAGATGTGTTGAAGTTGAGTCACCTAGAAGATCCGACAAATAGGGGACATTGATGTATTCCCATTGTTTATTGGTGAGAAAACTTTTCATTAAGGCATGTAAGCCTCAAGCTACTTCAAAGATCTCTAGTCTTGATCCCATATAATGTGTCAGAGTCGATGGGTCAAGACATATTAGAAGGGAGGCCTTAATGAATCCTCCATCATCTAACATGAGTATGAAATAATAATTTGAAGGACTATAGATGGGAAATTTCCATTGAAGCAAGGTTTATTTGACATAAAGGAAATGGAAAATGGGATGATTCAACTTTGTAAGGGAGTTGAATGAATTTATTTTTGGGTTAAGGGTGAGTGAAAATTAGACAAGAAAATATGAAGATTGCAAAGAGAAATGAGTTTTTGGTAGTAGGGAGATGGGAAGTTATGGATCAACTACAAGCTTAAAATGTGTAGCAATGGTAAAATTGGTATGTGTTTAGTAGAAATGGTGTAGTGGATTTGATTTTACATTGAATGATCATGCTCTTCTGAAAGAAAGTTGGTATTTAAAAAGGTACTCTTGCATATAGTTTCATCTTCCTTCACTGTCCTGGAACCTGCAAAAACTTAGCAACTTTTCTGCAATAAAATGTAAGACTATCAAAAGAGAGAGGTGATTAGTCCCTCTTCATTTGATATATACACAAAAAAACTCAGAAATAGTACTTAATAGAACAAATTCAAGGACAAAAAATTAAATTCACTTTTACCTGATCAGTGCCATGGATCACCTATTATTATTTTTGTTGGTGACTTCTTCATTTTGTTTTTACCCAATTTTGAGCTTGAGACCTCTTATCCACAAACTTAATGCTTCATCAATAGACCATAAACGAAATTTTCATAAGCTATTGAATTGTGTCGATTCTACAGCTACCAAAAACATGGATTGTTGCATTGCCATGCCACTTTACAACTGACAATTAGACTCGGATGGTGGTTTGTCAATTATTGCAGTTGGGTTTTTAATATTTGTAGGTTTTTATGAAATTTGAAGCACATAATTGCATTTGTTATTTTTCTTTGGCACTCCACCCTTGGTTATGATCCCATGGATCAAGAAAATGCTCAAAATTCAAAATTATTGGATCAGCTTGAAAACCATCACCAAAGTGTAAATATCATCACCCTGAATCCAACACACTTCATTTCACTAAAATCCAACTTCAGATGCTTCCGAAATCAAGTTCTGTTTGTTTTAGGAAACAACTAAAAAATATGAATTTTTGAGTTGCAGCAATGCCCAGTCAGTAGTTTGTATGCTGATAGGGTCATGACGTGGCAGTTTTGATTGTTTCTTATTGACCAATATATGGTTGACACTTGTTAGGATTTTATTGGTTGACATGTGGTTGCTTTTTTATTGGTAAATAGGTTTCTATGGTGGCCCAATGAGGGAGTACCATGTGGACCAACCATTGGTTGCCACGGGGCCTCCTCGTGGTGGAAAAAAATTTATTAAGGGTCAAACTACCCATCCACAAGAATTGAAATTGACCTCTTCTTTAACAACAAAGTTCTTTTACCATCCCACCTACGTTATTACTTGTTAACAACCATTCCAAACACGTATCTTAAGTGTGATGGGCATGCCTTTGGGGAAATGGGTTGGGACTAAGCCCTAGCCCCCAACCCTCTAGTGTCATAAAACAACAGGCAGGGGCCGAGGGCTAGGCCTTAGCCTAACCCACAGTCCCATGTAAACCACAATATGTCTAGGTGCTAAAATTTAAAGGGTGCGGTGGAGGAATGGGGATTAGCCCCTGATTTTCGGCACCCAACGCGGTTGTATGGTGCCAGTGTCACCACAATTTCCAGAACTGGGGCTAAATTCAAATTCTAACTGTCCTACAAATTCAACCTCCAATCTAGAATGTAGGTCACATTTGCATGTAGTTGCATGTTTGGGGCACACAGGTTGGGTTTGGGTCGAATTGTAAGATTATTAACAATAGAATTGGGCAAAAACTTGAAACAATGATATTTTACTCAATTTTTGGCCAAATGAGGTGTAAAAAGAGTCAAACAAGGGTTTTCGATAGTGCTAAATCCATTGGAGACATTAGTTTTTTTGGATTTGAGACCTCTGTGGTGCAATATTTTTTATTCAGTCATCGGAGATTCCACAGTAAGAAGATTTTTCTGCCAACGTTTCGAATCCCAACTGGGATCCATCATCAGGGCAACTTGAAGCTTGATAGAAGAAGAGCAGCTCATTAGGGTATAAATAGAGATGAGGAAAGCAAAGAGGAGGGTCGGCTCTCAATTTTTGAGAAGTCGGCTGCCTCTTGATTTAATTAATTTTTATTTTTAAATTTTTTTTTCATTACTTTAATACTAATTATTAATATAAAATTAATAATAATTAAAAGATAATAGTTAATTTAATTTTAATTATAAAGTAGAAGCTTGTTTTATTAATTGATATTACTATAATAGTTATAAATTTATATAGTCAATATTATAATAATAATAAAGAATTAATTCTTTTAATTATTACTAATTAGAATAAATAATTATTATTAATGTGAATTAATTATTAATAATAATTATTTATTAGTTAATTGGATTAATATATTTATTACTATTATATTATTATTATTATTATTATTATTATTATTAGTGAATAATGAATAATATAAATATAAAGAATTAATTTTTTAATTATTATTAATTAGAAATTAATTATTAATATATAATTATTTCATATTAATAATTACTAATCATAATTTCATATTAATGATTATTTCATATAAAATAAAGAATTAATTCTTTTAATTATTATTAATTAGAGATTAATTATTATTATTATTAATTATTAATAATTATTATTAGTTTTTCTATTTGAGCTTTGTAAAATCATGTAATTATACTTTTTATTATGAATTTAGATCTCTTATTCAATTTTTATTGCAAAATTTTAAAACTAACTTGGTTCAATTTTCTTTTATGATGTTCCAGGTCGTAGAGAGTGCAAGAAGAGAGCATACTCAGAAATATTGAAACTCTTTATTCAAAAACAAAACAAAAGGATTTGATTTCTAACTTCAAAGTGTGGCTCTCAGAACTCTATTTGTCTCCTTCTTCTCAAATATTCATTCTCTTTCTACATCTTCCTACAAATGATTAGTGAGATGGGTGACTCTTACTGCACCACCAATAAATAAAATTGCAAATTAAAATAAAATCTAATTTTAAAACTTAAAAAAGAACATAACCAAACTTGGTTTTATTCATTAGTTCTATCCTACTCTACTCTTCTAGAGATAGAAAATTTGTTTCAAGTGTATGCATATTTCAAGTGTAACCATGTGCGTAATAGGAGTAAAAATATATTCATGCCTAGTTCTAAAAAATATGCATTAAAACACATAAAAGCATGACAAAACAGTTGTTTTGATAATAAAATCAATAATTAAGGAAGAATGGAAGAGTGATGTGACTTGATCCTTGATTGGAACCATCTTTCAATAAGGTCATGACATTCCCAATTCCTTTCTTGGTTTAGATCACATTGAATATCCTCTTTTACTATGCATTCCTCGATCTTAGATTCTATTTGTTTCTCCTAATCAAATCATTACATGATTCTTTTGTCTCTTCAACTAATTAACAAGAGGAACCAAAAGAAACTTGAATATATTATTTTGTAGGTGGAGATATAGACAAGTTTCTACATGCAGTTAAAATAAACTCTTCATGAGATGTAGATATCCCAGTTATTGCTAAGGTTCGAGAAAGTTCTTCGAAGAACATTCTTTAAACTCTTAATTGTATGTGAATTACTCCAACTGGTTGATAATTCCTGTCGCGCACACAAATTAGTACACAATTTTGGATATTTTTTTTTTTTAATTAAATATGCAAAAATGATTTTAATAATCCTTTAACCATGCATCTAAGAATGAATGCAACTATAATGAGTTGTGTAAACTTCAAAATAAACACCTATGTATACCTTGCCGGCAATGATGCCAAAATGTTGGGTGATTCAATTGTAAGTTAAACCCCTGTCATTAATTGTCAACCCGGGGTTCATAGAACTGACAAGGTATACCTGTACTATACGTACTAGGTGGTTATTTATTAGAATATATTAATATAATTCAATTAAAACTGACTACAAAGTTAATTAAATTAATACAATCCAAACCAAACCAAACATAAAGAAATTGACATCACACTTGCATAAAGGAAATCACACTTACTTGAAAATGAAATCACACTTGCATAAATGAAATCACACTTGCAGAATTGAAATCACACTCACACGTGCTTGAATTGAAATCACACTTGCTGAAAGGAAAAACTCACTTGCATAAAATGAACACAGTTACTAAAAATAAATTAAATAAAATAACTACACTATGTGACCAATATACAAGGGTGTGCAAACTGTGGTTGATGGGGGTGTTAGCCTCCTGCTCATAGCAGGTATTCACCTTTCGTGATCGACATATGTACAGGCCAAATATGTCATGCTTTGCTTACAGCAATGTTCCATATTTGAAATTTGCTACTGTGGCAAAAAGGGCACAAAATCCTCAGGCACAAAAGTCATTGCATGTATTCTTGAGGACCATGGACTAGACACTAGTGAAGGAAAAGCAGCAGAATACTGCAGAGGGTGATGACTAGATCCAGGGTACATCAGATGAATAAACTGATTCAAATTCTCAATATCAAAATTAAGAAGAATATGAAGCTATACCTGATTTGCATAGCGCTTAAAAAAGGGGGGGGGCATGAGCCCAGATCTTGAAGAAGCTTAAGTCTTCCTGATTGATGAAAAGGCTTCCTATTCAGAGGGAGAGGATCATGATAGGATCCTTGCATGCATTGTTGATTACTGATACTTGAGGATGAAGCACCTTTTGAAGCTACCTCCGAGTTTTGAAGAAAATGATGACTCATGATTACAAATTGAAGCAAGAATTCTAGACTTGATCTGATGATCATTTGATGAAATGAAGGTATGACTTTGACATTTGTTTTTATGAGCTAAGACAAGAATGGCTTATCTCATCAGTCTCAGAGGGAGTTGTCCGTTGAATGCTCCCAGTTATTATAGCAAAGAACTTCCCTGTCTACGGAAGTGTACTATTAGAGGCATGCCATGCTTGATTTCTTATCTTCAGAATCCCATAAATGAGTAGACTGCCAGGTGGATCCTTCATGTTACAGCATGCAACTTGGACTCGAGAGACTTTGGTCATATGAAATGAAATTTTTGCAGAACAGGCACTGGGGCACCTTCATGAATTAGACAAGCTTATGCTTGTGGTGTCCCTGAGTGAGAGGGAGTAAGCATTGGAAACCTTTTTGGATATGATCAGTGATTGTTGTGAGAAACCCCAGTTGGGCTCATCTTCAAGAAAAGGAAAATGGTACAGTGGTTGGACTTGGGAGGATCTATGAAATCAGAATAGCACAGCTGTACCCCTTTGTTCACTTCAGTTAGTTTCATCATATGGCTGATGAACCTCAATGCCTCATATCTAAGAAGATGCCTGGATTAAGAGGGAACTGATCACAATGGCTTGTTACACAAATCAGTGGTTCGTCTTAAATGGCTCGCTATATCAGGCAATCATTCACATGACTTGCTGTGCACTGTGATCACTCTCTCAGAACTGTGATTTGATCTATAAAAAGGTATCGACATCATTCACATGGCTCACATATATAACTTGTTATTGAAGAGAGTAGTATACGATGGTCTGCATTCATTGGCACCTACTATGAGCTCAGTTGAAATCATAAGTATGATTCTGGTATCACTCTGTGGGACATATATCCGAGCATCAAAAAGTAACGATCTGAGGACTTCTGTAGCAAGAGACAAGACCGAGAGTTTGATATGTTTGTGTCTCCAAGTAACATGTTTGTCAATCTTGTAGCCAGAGGACCACTGCATGTATTGTCTAAGTTTACTATTGATGAAGTTTCAGTTACCATGTGTGCCATCCGAAACTGCACTCACACCATACATATGTTCCAAAACTACAGTAGTGTGCCATCTGAAGTTGCATATTCCGAAATTACAGTTGATTGTCTAGGAATGTTACGAAGTCTATTGTATGTTGAGGTTGTGTAGAGCCCTACTTTGATGTATCATCTATGGACCTCTGTTATGACATCCATCCAAGGAGGCAACGTTCTTATGGAAGAATGTTATGACAATTAATCCGGGCTTACTAGGGCAATTGATCGAGATTTTGATGGAGAATTCGAGCCTTCGTAGACAAGAAGTTTCTTATTGTTTACAGTCACCATCTGTATGTCATCCGAAATTGCAATATAAGTTGCCAAGCCTGTCAAGTATGTCGAGCCTCTTTCTTTGATACATTACAGTTGGGAGATCTTATTGATATTACTACAGTTGCAATGAATCAAGACCTTCAGTGGATCTACACCAAGTGACCAAAGCTATATGATGTAAGATTTTGGTTGAGCTCCAGTAAATGACTAGTTCGAGACTTCAGATTGGACCGTGCGAATACGTAATGCAGGATGCAGAGAGAGAAGATGATTGCATTAACAAACAACCTGGGAAACCTGGTAGTGAGGCAAAGGTTCAATTGCCAAAATCTACTGCTATGCAGAGTCTAGGTGAGGTTGCAGATAAAATGGATGTGTTAATGGAATTGACTTTAGTACCCAGTTCCTTGTCTTCTATCTTTGCTCGTTGGCTCCAACAACATGTGGTGCAGCCTTTGCATCTATGCTTGGTGACATTTTTGTCAACAAATCTCGCCCACCAAATACAAGGATGACTGCAGCTGCTTATCTAGCGTGCTAAATACCTGCCTTTATCTGTAGTTTCTGCGTCATTAAAAAGGTTGGTAGATTGGTGCTTGCAATACTTGCCTCATCATAATGAGGATTGGAAGGCTATGAATCCAGGAGTGCATGGGGTCTTCTATTCAGCATTTTAGGCTGTTATGTATATTCTTTGTTTCCGAATGAAGATGCTCATGGATGATCCTCAACAGAGATTACTGTTAGAACAGTTGTCACTGAAAAACATAATTGAGCATACACTGAATCCATTAAAGATATGTTTGCCGTCAGTGGTAGAAGAATTTCTAAAGCAGGTTAAAGCATTTCATCTATTTGATGTTTTGAGTTCAAAGAACGCATTGGAGATGGAGGAATCTAAGGCCTTTGGGGGTGTTGAGAGGCTTGATATGTTCTTTCCATTTGACCCATACTTGCTAAAGCGATCAGACAGATTTGGTCTGCCTGTGAAACCGGTGGGCTCGTAGATTTGGTAAAATCGCTGAACAAGCAGAGGCTCTATAGAGAGATCACTCTCGCCCTTAGAACTACCCTAAGGGATGCCACTGCTGAGTATTCGTTTCTCCGAGTCAAGGGACTAGGGAAGCTTTTGAAGTTCTTGGGCTCGGTCGGAATTAGAGAACATGATTGAGCTTTTCCGCGAGACTCAGACTTTTCCAGAATTTCAAGTGGTGCTAGTTTTGTTTCATTATTCAATTGCTCCTTCAAAAAATGGCCGAGTCCCGAAATCAGATGATAAATCTTCTGAAGAGCACAGAAAAATTGCTAGTCTTCCTACAAGTAATGAAGTGGCCGTGGCTCTCCAGGTATTGGAAGGGTGCTGTCTCTTGGACAGGGATAGCAGGACTTTGGCACAACAGCATATGGCCATAAAGGAAATAGTGAGATTGTTGTCTGCTGGTAGCACACTTGTACAGAGTGCTTGCTTGGATGCTTTGATTGCATTAATGCTAGACTCGTTGGAGAATCAGAAGGAGTTTGAACGACATCGTGGAGTTAGAAAAGTTGCAGAGTTGGTAAAAAATGGTGACATTAATCAATAATGGCCGAGACTCTGACTCAGAAGAACGAAGATGGCGTTTCAGATACCAGGTCTGGGCTTTGCAAAGATAATACAAAGAGTATGCCCTTTATGTCGAGGGAATGTGCTAGGGATCTCATGGGGTCGAGCAGTAGTCGGGCGGCAGGGGTGATATACAGAGTTGCCCACGGGACCGTGGTCTGAACCAGAGGCACGAAGGTCGCATTCGGCCCTTGATCCGATCTCTCAGCTACGGGACTGTCTTTACTCGTTTCATCGAGAATGATGAACTTCCAGCTGAATCCCAGAGAAATTCGACAGTAAATGAACTCAGCTGTGATGATTCAACCATCATTGATATCTTACTGTTTCAATACAGCCAGCCACCGCCACAATCTAAAAAGGCAAAAAATTATTTGTTAAATCTATGGAACCGCCTAAAGGATTCCTGGGCAGTTATTACACAGTTATGACCAAATAGCCAGCGCATCACAAGAAATGACCCATACTTAAACTCCATTTT